>JANHFX010008931.1:0-43060 GCA_027560015.1 Chloroceryle amazona
TTAGCAAAAATATCTAGTTCTATACTTTATAATAATCTTAAAAAATATATATATATCATAAGCTTGAGCCAGCAACACTTTGGAAATATTCTCTTTGAATTAATTAATAAAATATTTTAAAGTATTTTAAGTAAAGCTTAAGACTTCTGAAGAGTCAGGCTCATATGGCAAACAAGAATGCAAAGTTCATGGGGCACGATAAGGTGCTATGTCTTGTTACCACTGCTGCCTTAAAAGGCATTCTTGATAGAATGTCATTCCTAATAACCACATGCACGTTTTCCTAGCCCTTAAAAGTCTTTTATAATACTGTACTTCAGAAAATTGCTATTTTGTGCATGTATGTATGTCCTGTGAAATGTTAGGCAGTTACCCAGACTGTCCAGGCCCAATAAACCAGTCTGCCACTAGATGGCTATAACACTTTACCCCCCTTGCAGAGACTGTGTCCTTGGGGACTGTACTCCCACGTAAGGAAGGTGGGAGCCGCCTTCCTGTGGGCCAGCAAGCCACTGTGACTTCCCTCTCAGCTCTGACAGCCCACAGGGGAAATGGTTTTATGTCCCACTTGGTGAAGGTACAGAAAGTCCACAAGTGTGAAAGAGAAGAACAGACTAAAATTTGGCAAATTCTCCTGCGAAAACTCAGTTCTAGTGCAGAACTTGAGGGAAGCCACCCCTATGCAGCTGTGCAGTGAAGTACTGTGCCTGGTCAGGGGTGTCACTGGAGACTTGTCTGGCACTCACTGGACTCTCACCTAAGCCTGGCAACCATCACCAGACCTGCTCTGTTGTCCGTACTTGGGCAGGGACACGTGCACAACTCCTGTTGTGCTTATGTTCAAGGAGCCTGTGCATAGGATGAGAAAGTGCTTCTGCTTAGGGAAGGGAGGCAAGGCTGGAGCATACAAATCATAGGGCTTAGAAGGGACCTCTGGAGATCATCAAGTCCAATCCCCCTGCCAGAGCAGGATCATCCAGGGCAGGCCACCCAGGAACATACTCAGGTGGGTTTTGAAAGTTGCTAGAGAACATAACTCCTCAACCTATTTGGGCAGCTTATTCCAGGTTTTGCCACCCTCACAGTATAAGTTTTCCTCATGTTGAGTTAGAACTTCCTCTGTTGCAGTTTGTGACCATTGCCCCTCATTCTATCACAGGGCACCACTGAAAAGAGACTGGCTCCTGCTACTTGACACCCTCCCTTCAGATATTTGTAAGCATTGATAAGATCCCCTCTCCCTCTTCTCCAGACTAAACAGCCCCACCTTTCTCAGCCTTTCCTCCTAAGAGACATGTTCCAGTCCCCTAATCATCCTCAGAGCTCTCCCTTGGTCTCTGTCCAGTATTTTCCTTGTCCCTCTTGAAAGGGGGGAGAGTGGAACTCGACACAATACTCCAGCTGTGGTCTCACTAAGGCAGAGTAGAGGGGGAGGAGAACCTCCCTCAACCTGAATCATTTTAATTTCATGAAATTAAAATAATGAAATGGAAGCAGCATGAATATTTTAGCATGCAAGACCACCTTCATCTTGTTCACTATCAGAGGTGAGCAGATAACAGAAAACCAGAGATTTAAAGTTAACTGCAGCTAATAAAATGTCTGTAGCTGCTCTTCTTGTTAGAAGACAAAATCACCTCCAAAATCAGCTTTATTAATTTAAAAACAAAACAAGGAATCATTAAAATCACACACCTCTTACTTTGTTAGTTTTGCAAATAGTGTAATCCCTGACCTGAAAGCCTGATTACGAATTACAACAGCCCAAACTTAAAGTTATACTGTGCCAGAATATGCACACCTTCATAATTCACAACATTTCAAAGACATGCTGAGTATCAAAGTAAGCATCTAATTTAATGAAATTACAGAATTTGACACAGTTATTGCCAAGTCAACACTGTTATAAATGAATTTTATAGAAAGAAAATGTGACATTTTAAGTTAGTAGTTGCATTCACCCGGAAATGGAGTTCATCAGGAAAATTTACTGCACATTGTGACTACAAGGGAATAAAAACATCCTTAACGCTTAAAAATCCTCATTTCCATAAACAAAAGTTTTATTGCCTGTATTTATATAAATGGGTAACATACATTAAACCCCAGTTTACATTTATAAATGGAAAATATTTTGAAGAGCTCTTCAACAGCAACATGAAATGTGCAAAAATACTGGAAAGAGAAATAAATATTCCGACAAGAAAAAAGAAAAGCAACTCTCCCATACCTACAAATACCAAGTACCTCTTAGATTTTATTTTTTTTTTTTAACTTAAAGATCTTTTTCAATAGGCAAGGATTTTAGATAAGAATAAATGTAGCAGATGTGTAACAACATTAATACTAAATCAGAAAATATAACCCAAAGTTCTGACTGTAATCACATACATCTACAGAAAACATTTCCACATTGTATCTTGTTGCAACTACACTAGAGCACTTGGAACCAGTGGTATGTTACAATATATTCTCCTTTAAAACACCAATTTTCAAAGTCCTGGCAATAGGGTACCAAGTTTATTGCTAGCATTCCATTTAGCATTTCATAGCACACAAGTGTTAAGTAACTCATATACTGTTTCTACTAGTAAATAAACACACACCAAGTAAACTGATGTTATTAACACGTACCTTAAAACAGGTTTCCCTAATTTGTCTGAATTTTGTTGCCTACAATATCAAGGACAACAGTACCTATTAGCTCCTAGCACAGAATTAGCAAGGTATCATTGACTTGCTCTCAAGTTAATAAATAATCTTAATTCCAGGTGGTGACATATCTAGAACTACTTCTGGTCAATGACCTGAAATTGTGCAACCTTCTGGGAGCAGATTGGTGTCCACTAGTGACCAGAAGCAGGATTTAAATAGGTTGATTTCACACTTCCCATCATATTTCAGAAGTATAGGGAAATGTTGATTATCCAAAAGTCTTCAAATATTTTTGTAGTCAAAACTCAGCATGTAGTTTAAGACTTAAATATTTACAAGTCTCCAGTCCTGAAGATTTCAGATCTTCACCATACTATGTTAAAAATCAATCAATCAAATGAAACCTTCTATAGCTGACCTGCACTCTGCACTGAAACAGATGCATGACTTCGAGGAACTCTTCTCTAGCATATAGATATCACTAGGAGACAAAACACCCAAGTTCTTTAGCATTAAAATTCACATCAGCTAGGTATGTAGGTAAATTAAATAACACCTTGAATTGTGAAGATTGCTTTGCTATTAACAAAAGTTGGGAGCAGAAAGAAATGTTGGGATTTTTTCTTTAAATTAAAATATTTTGAATACAATTAACAGTGGCACTTTGAGTGAACTTATAAGGAAACATTTACATACAATAAAGTGTGATCAAACAATGAGCAGAGGAATCCATGGCATAACTTTGCAATTTCCAGAAGAACACAGATGTTTCAGATGTTTATTTTGAAGGCCTGCTTTCACAGCACACAAACATTGCTTGGTTTGCAAAACAAAAGAAAGAGCTGATCAGCACTAGCTATTTGGATTTCAGCAATTCCAGAGTCCACAGTTCCAGGAGTGCTTCTGAATTGAACTGCTTCAATTCTCTGAACAAGGACTACATACTCTACCCAGAGGCTTGTTTCAGGATTACCTGTTTCTACCAAGCTGTCATACGCATTTTACTAATTTCCACAGTTAGTAAGTTACCAATGACCTATGCTTGGACTACGATGAACATCCATTAGAAAGCCCCACATTTTCAAACAGTATTTATGCCTGGACAGTCTCTGCTGGAATGAGATTTCCTGTTGTATCCAGCTGCATACACTTACAAGAGCAGGCAGAAACTGGGCACTCAGTATGGTCCCTAGATAGCAATGGCAGAAAAAAGAAAAAAAACACACAAAATAAAACTAACAATAGTTTTGCAATCCATACGTTTAAGTATGTGCAGGGACACAGTATTTCAGAAAAAAATCAGCATCGCAGTTAAGTTTTGCATATGTTCTGAACCAGCAAAACGTTACAATCATAGATGGAGCAAAGAAGGCGTGTCCTACTTGGTGCAGCACACACATGTGAAATAAGAAAGATTTCAACATCAACTTACCTGAACCAGCTAAGCATATGCCCAGCATGTCCACCATGCCTACAGTTGTGACACCAAGTAAACCAGTTGTTGAACTGGGCTAACTTCTTGTCTTTGCTAAGATCCACTTTTTCATCCGACTTAGATCCACCTGTGCAGAGGCAAACCCACCACCAGAAACAGGCTTGTAAATCTTTATGCTTCATTTATATATCAGTCCCAGTAACACTATTGGACTAAATTAAAATTAGGAACATTATGGGAAGAAGTGCCCTGATTTTAAAAAGTCAGTAAAATTATTAAGAACCAGTAGAATGTCAAAACAAGAACTATATTGCTGAGCTGCTGTTTCACATCTTATGGTCATGCTAAACTTGCTTATTAAGCAAGTTCTAGAGACAAAATCTCTTTCAACAGTGATTTATGTTTCAATGATTGATTTATGTTCCAGTGAATTATGGGCCTGTTTAACTGCACATGGAATGTTCTGCTTTAGAAACATCAATAATATCCAAGTTATGAATTGAACCAATTACAACACAGAAGTGATAGCACAGATTAGTGAAAGAATGAGAAGAGATATATACATGCCAGCTGCACAGCTGCTCATGGCTCTACAGCAAGACTAACCTAAAATTATGGAAAAAATCAGGTTCATTTCAACCTTGTATAATGCTGAAGCCAAGACATTTGGAACCACAAGTTTCTAGTCCTATTTCTTAGCTGTGACAGCATGACTCATAGATTCTTTCATATTTAGTGACAGAAAGTATACCACACTGAATTTATTCTCTCTTCCTCTTTCAGATAAAAATCAATGATTTTACACTGCAAGATTTCTGCCCACAATTCATTTCAAGAAAACACACTTTTTTTTACAGTTTTAAAGTTCACAATACTGACCACCACAATATTTGAATCTTTTCAGCTGTCTAACCATGGAATTTCACGACAATCTCCCTGGGAAAATTGTCAGAACCAAGTAACTATACATTCTGTTGACACCAAAGAACTGAGACATAGGTTTCATCATAAAATCAGATAGGACATGAACAAGTTTCAGTTATTGTCTTCCTCCCTCTAAACAACAAGTATGAACATTTACAGTATGAGTACAAATAGAAAAGCAAAAGGTGCAACAGCAACTGGTAATTAGCCCTCTAATGAGAACTCTAACTAAATAACTAAACCCCATTGTGTCATACCTGGGCAGCTGGAAACTGGTGTTCCCATATTTATCAAGCAAAGTGCACAGCGAGGAAGAGGTTTACGGCAACCAGGACAGCTTGTAACCTTTGACTTGGTTGGTGAACCGCTAACTCCATATTGGCTAAACCCTCGCCCCTGATGAGGAATAGCTGAACAGCTATAAGAGATTGATTTGCCACAGAAATTGCAACTCACAAACACCTAGAGAGAATAAAAGACCATTAGTTTTTTTGTTTTGGTTCCACTTTTGCTACACACCTGAGTCAATTTGTTCAAGCTTATTTACCAGCTATTCTAGAGAGTGCCCTGGAAAGCCAAGGCTACTTGTCAAGGAGTCTCTAACATCTTGGCTCATGTGATTGTCACACAGCCCTGAGAAATAGGCCCTAATGATGGTAACTTACCTCAAAAGCACATAAAGACATGCACAATTCCTAAAACTTGGGAAGATATTTAAGATAATAAAAAACTGTATATGCAGTAAAGAAAGAAATTAAGTTTTACTTACTGTATAATTAATTCTGCTCTCTCATTACTTATAGTCAGTTGACCCACTCTAAAGCTCCCAGCATGAGGATTTTTGTAATAATCTTTATCTGCACACCTTATGCCACAAGTTGTGACTTGATACCAAGGAGCACATATTTGAAACTCTTTAGGGGCTATTTATATTGATCACATTAGGAAGGAGCAGTAAACTCAACTGCACTTGGAGGGGGCTCTCCTTGAACAGCCGTGACAGATACATGAATTCAAAAATAGCATTCCTTAGAAACCCCTGGGCCCTGAGGCTTGTAATGCACATATTTAGCAGATATGAGAGTGTGGAAAGTGCTGTGGTACCATCATGTGGGCTAAAAATGCCACCAGATGTTAAGTAGAGAGCATTCAGACAGGGCATTAGTTTTTTGGTTTAGCTTAGGGTCAGAACTGATAATGAAAGTTGCTGCTGTCCACTTTTAGTTTAAGGTTCAAAGGCTTCAAAAGAGCTTTGAGGTTCACTTCAATTAAAACAGCATTTGAACTAGTTCTTGATTCAGTTCTCTGGTTTCAGCATTGTCCTCACCCTGATGCTGAATTCAGCTGGATGATACATCTCTGATTTTGTTTTTCAACATGGGAAGAAAAAAAATATTTTTTTTCCCCCCAGAAATGTTGAAAAGTTACTATTTCTGAAAGACAGGCTGTTGTTTGAAAGAAAAAGGCTTAAGAAAAGCAAAATAAGAACATGAATAAAATGGCAGGGAATTAATTTTCTAATTTGATATGAAGAAATGTAGATTTGTTTACCCTATTTCTGTACTCTCTAACAAAACAGTTATCAAGTCTTTTCTAAAACAATATTTTGAAAAATAAAACCAAACCACAGCTACTCTTTTAGGGTAGCCTTAGTTGAAATCTTTCTTTTGCACATGAAAGCCAAGGTGCAGCCAGCAACTTTTTTCTATGGAAGTACCATGCCACTTTTCTTTCTGGACTGGTCAGACTTCGTACAAGAATTACATTCACCTGTGCTAAAGGTTTTGAACTGGGATCCAGTTTACTCCTATGAATATCAAATTCTGCACGTTTATGCCAAAATCTCCAAGCATCTAAAAGATTCCTGTAGTTCTCGATCCAGTACTGAACCCTCTCATCCTTAAGTACATCTGATGGAGAACCCTAAAGCAGGAAGGAAAAAATGTGAGACATACTGCAAAAATACAACACATATTATTCCATTTCCAAAAAGCTTTACAAAGTGTATTATAAGATATGAAAAATAATAAAGTGTAATTTGTCCAGAAAAAGAACACTTTTCTGTTAAATTGTAATAAGTTTGATAAAATTCTTTTTCAGTCTGCTTCTCTGGTTGAAAACATTTGTGCTGCCATGTCCTCCTAAAAATTCATGTCTGTCAGATGAAGGATTGTAAAATTCTGTCGCATATCACAGTCTGTATCATTGTTATGATTACAAGCACAGTTAAACAATGTTGGCAATAGCTGCAACTGTGTAAGGGCTGAGACAAATCCATCATAAAAAAGCCCCAAACAAATAAGCAAACCCAATGCCTAAAGACAAACAAAAAACCTCACTTCAGTTCTCTACCAAAATCTTGGAAGTGGAAAAAATAACAAACTTGCCAGAAAGCACACCAGCAATAAGCAGGAGGATGGCTATTCTCAGTTCAGCTAGTGCAAAGGACTGTATTTTCTTTTTGTCTCTTTCCCCTACTATCTTTTCAAGCTATCTCAAGCAGATAAGAGTTGAAGATACATGTTTACAAGTAACAATGAATGTTTCATGTAATTCCATAAAACAGGCATGATATATATCATCCCATTTTATTACAGAAAATACTTCTTAGTTCACAAGACTCAGTACTGTACTGCTAAAGCAACTACATTTAGTTCTCCCTTATTTTCTAGTGAAACACTAACCTGTAGCATGCAATAGCTTGCTGTCTGGACATCTCCAGTTCTGTCAACGTAACTTTCCATCAAGTCAACTCCATCTTTTGTCAGCCCAGTTAACAGTATTCCCTCCAAATTCCCAGCATCTTTCATTTCATTCGTCAGCTTTTCAATAAACCTGTTCAGCTATTAAAAAAAACCAAACTTAACTCTTGCCATCTGTTCATCCTTTCCTAACTGATTTATGTTGGCACATGACACAACATTTTGCAATTTGAATAGTCTTCTTCATGTTTGCTGCCAACAGAACATGCTGCTTGATGGATACTACGTAGAAAAAAGTTATATGGCTACATCCGCTTTATTGCAACAATTCAAGTATTTATCAACAAACTTTAATCCTCCTGGTAGGAACTGCAAAGAGGAAGGTTATGTATTCTTTAAACACTTCAGATAATTTAAAAGAAAACATTCCTTCTGTAAAAGCAAGTCTTAATTTGAGAAAATGTAAATACCTGGAAATAAATACTGAGTAAGTACAAATACTCTTCAGTAAAACAGTTATACAGGTAATGCAACAGTATTTAATAAACTAGCATGACATGAACACTAGGAAAACCTAAACAGGGTAAGAACAAACAAAACAAAACAGAAAACCAAACCAAACCAAACAAAGCAAAAAACCCAACCAAAAACAGACAAACAAATCAAGGTGAAGGTACAAACTAAAAATCAGATGATACCATTTTATATCCTACTGTGAGGAGAAAAAACAAATCAATCGTGACTCATTACTTCCACTGTTTACCCCTCCACCCCAGCTTCTTTCTCCTCTAAAGTCCAGCTTAACAGTTTGCTTCAATGCACAACCACAAACTTACCTGAGCATCATTGAGGAACTTGCAAGCAAATGCCACTCTGTCCCGTACAGCTACGTTATTTTCATACTTCAGAGAGAAAAATGGGAATATTACTATCATATGAATGGGAATATTACTATCATATGTAAGTTCCCACTTTTTCAATACATTGTTTGTGAAAATCAGAATATTTGCAGTATTGTATAACTAATACTATCAAATTGATTATGTACAAAGAAATCATCACATCTGAAGAAAGCTACCAGTAAACATCAGATTAATCACTTAGATACAGATACAGAGCAAGACTGCAGCTAATGGAACAATCTACTCAAATGGCAGGAGAGCCTGGTATAATACATGCTGCATGGTTTACGACACTGAAAAAAAAGAAACTTTTAAAGTCAGGTAGAGCTGGGCTTCCAGCACATATAGCCATGTGTCTCACCAAGGCAGGAGAGGAAGAAAAACAAAGTTTCATGTACCATCTTTACAAAGTAACTAGCCTGACGACTCAATTCCTTCCTGAAATCAGAACTAAAAGTAAGCGAAAACACTTAAAGATAACAAAACAAAAACTAACTCCAAACACTCAGAACATTGATTTCTCGCAAGTACATTGGCACTTAATGTGTAGCAATGCAGCAATATTTACTTTCTGCTTTTTAATCCTTTTACTGGATATGACACTGAAGAAAAAAAAAATAATCCTTGATTAATTCTAGTACTTGGCTGTATTTATGTTTTTCCCTTCTGATATTCTCAGAATATAAATTGTAATTGACACTGCCAAAACAAGGATATGTACGTGGAAAAAAAAAATATTTTTCAAGCAAAATTAATAGGTCTCACTGAAGTAAAAATTAAAAAAAAAAAACAAACCAACAAAAAACAACCCACACCCCAAACACCTTATGATCTGTCAGTTTCCAATTCATGAATAAAAAACAACTACAAAATTATTCTCTCTCAACATTCTCTCTCAATGACAGAAAAAACCTCAGGTTTGTCTCTATTTTTTTTTTTTTTTAATACCCTAAAAGCATCATATTATGGCACCTTTATTTTCAACAGGTTTAGGCTAATTACTCTGTTGCATTACAGGAGTCCTCCCTTGGGCTAATTAATTCCTACTGAATCCAGTATTTCTGTTGCTCTCTAACCAAGGATCAAGTATGTTACTCTTCCAAAGGCTCAATGTACCTCATAACTAAAGAAAATATAGTTTGATCTTCACATGGCAATTTTACACTAATTTCAGAGAATGTGAAACTATTCTGTTTACTGTTTCAACACAGTGAAATTATTTTAACAAGTGAGCAAGTAATAAATTCATTTCAATGCAAATATAGCTCGTCAGAAGTTCTGCAAACTCCCCTTCACTTACTCTGTTTTGTTCATTTCCATTATCAAGCCCTATCCCCCTTTTTCCCCCTTCTGCTTAATTTATTTTGGTAACAGATTTCTAGGGGTTTAATTACTCCATGTTAAAAAAAATCCTCTAAAAACCATGAGAACTATATCGGATACTTTGGCTACTTATACACATTTTGTTCACTAACATAACACTCACTAACATGAAATGTCAGTTTAGAAAAAAAAAACCAAAACATTATCTGCCAGCATCAGGAGAAAAGAACATATTCTAATTAATTCATGGGGCATATATAGCATTCCCCTACACATACGTGTGTATGCACCTATTATTTAAAGGAATTTTAATGTAACAGAAATTTACTCACCAGAACACCATCATATGAGCCAGACTCACTTGTCAGGAAAGCAAACATAGCACACAAGTAGGGATTGTTCAACTGCAGTCTTAGAGTACTGCACATTTCTCTCCAAAGCGAGTTCTTCTCATCTGTGTAGCCTGATAGAGCCATTGCTACCACATTAAGGTTCAGATCACCTGATTTATTAAAATCAATCAGTGAAACAATATTCAAGTTAAGAACTTAAAAGAAAACATCCAATTAAAACTGTAATTAAAGCCTGAGCTTTAAACAGAAAGTTTTGTCAAGAGCAAGACAAAATGCAGTAAAATTAACACTAGCTGAAGTAAATGTGCACACACCAGAATTTGAGTTTCAGCTTTAAATGCCTCTGCTCAGGTAAGTTAACAAGTCTAGAAGCCACAAGCCCACATGCTTCACAGCCCATTATACTTTAAGCAATAGCACACTGATTCTGGTACTTTGAAATAGTTTTGAATTGCTAAATGTGTTCCTATCACTATCATAAAAGACTGTCATCCCCATAATTCATATCCACGAGAAGTGGAAAGAGAGGATTGTATATATAACCACCACTTAACAGACCTAGCTGAAGGATGACAAATGCATATAGCAGCTTCAAGTTAACAGCTTTTCTAAAGACATTAAATCTATTTCATCTAAACATCCATTCTGTCAGAAAGTTCTATTTTATTTCTGAATTTGAAGACAGCCAGTCTCCATTCTGAACCTCCCCTACGGAAAGCACGGACACTTCCCCCCACCAAAAAGGGGCAATATTAAAAGAACCTTAACAGCCCCCTTTGTGTCTTACCCACCCCCTTTAGTGGCATGAAAGTCTTTTAAATTTAGTAACAGAACACAGATGCAAATCAAGTAGTAGGAGGAGTACTGGCAAGAAAACAGAACAAAAATACCTCCATCTCCTGGCTCCACTGTCTTTAACATTTCCCTCACACACTGCAATTCTTATCAGATATTAGTCCAAAGCAAACGTCTCTGCAGACCCTGAATGTTACATTCATTGGGCACACAGCCCAATGGAAGCAGATACACAGGACATCTAGCCAAGATGCAATTTCATTAAAATAAAAAGAATTCCACTGTTTCTGAGTGTAACACTTTCTGGGGTATGTATCAATATGAAATTCTGAAACATATAATCTATTTTAATTAAGACAGTAAAGCATACGATAGTCTGAGGACTTAAAGATCAGGATTTGATAGATTCTCAGGCTCCAATACAATGACTTCAAGTAACTATTTTAAAAGACAACGGGCACTTTTTCTATCTTCCTTAAGTCTGTTTACAGTAAGAAATGACTAAGGTGATACAATGCCAAAATAAAATCTACTGAACACGATACACACCTTTTCCCGAGGAAGCCCCTTTATTTAGAATTTGTATTGCTCGCCGTATGTCCAAGTTGAAAAGTGCTACAGCAGCAGCTCGCTCCCAGTCTCCTTCTTGTTCCAAGGAATTTAAAAAAGGCTCCACATCTAAGTCTGTTCCCTTCTTTATCCACCCACAAAGCTGCAAAGCCAAGGATCTTTCCTCACTCAGATACTGAATAATATCTGCCTGTCTATCAGATCCACTCCTGCTGTGCCTGAGGTTCTCTGTTGTTCCTAGAAATGGGAAATATATTAAATTATGTTTAGTTCATAATTTAAATTACACTCACAATGCAACGCTTTAATTTTAGTCATAAAGCAGAGTATCATATTTTAGTACTTTAAATTAAAAACCCATACTAAAAAGCATGACACACAAAATTATTTTGTTCTGCTAAAAGTCATGCATCTAAACTTGACACATATTCCCCACTAAGTCTTTTTTCTTTCCTCTACCTCCTAAGATTTTAAAGGTTCTTGTTACAGTTGACAGGAGTTATCATTATGTTCAGCTTGAAAATACAGAGTCAGGCACCTGCTCTGCCATTTTCTCTGTAGCAAGCAACAACGTGATAGAAGCTTTCTCACCACTGAAGTTAATATTTGCTCCAAGTAGCATAAATATTTGTAAGACACGTAACAAATAGAGAAGGAAAGATTCAAATAATAGATTATACTAACAAAAACTTCACTGAGCACAAGAGGTATAATGTGATGCACTAGGGTCAATTACACTTTCAGAACAAGACAGCTTCTTTAAACACAGTTCTACAAATGCACTCAGGACATCAGCACCCACTGCAGTAAAGTCAGGGGTGTAGTTCTAGGAAGCCATTTGGAACCTCATAAAATAGATCAGTTATGTGGGGAGCAAGAATTTTCAGCACCATAGTCAAAACTCAAATGTTTGGAATAGTGCAGTCAAAGATTTACCTCTGAAGATACCTTTTTTTTTTATGATTACTGACTTTCCAAGAACCCTGAAAATTCTGGAAATTACTGTGCTATAAGCT
Source organism: Chloroceryle amazona (assembly GCA_027560015.1). Classification (NCBI taxonomy): domain Eukaryota; kingdom Metazoa; phylum Chordata; class Aves; order Coraciiformes; family Cerylidae; genus Chloroceryle; species Chloroceryle amazona. The sequence goes on from JANHFX010008931.1 coordinate 12,676, forward strand.
GCTCATTTATATATATTAAGACACAACCAGAAATATTTTGTTTCTATATTTTTAAATAGCTTCTTTCAAGAACTTTTAAGGACAAACCCGTGAGCGCTTCATTCTGTAAATGTACTACAATAGAACTTATTGAAGTTGGAACATTCTTACCCAAAGATGACTTCACAATTGATTTAATACCAGCATACACTAAGGGACCTTTGTTTCCTGTAAGTTTTTGATCCATATCTTCAGTATACTGCTTCATAAGTATTTCCATGTATAGGAAGCTTAATTTTTTCCCAAATGCTTGAAAAACTTTTTTTTTTTTTAATTTAAAGTCACACCCTATTAACATATCCAAAGTATTTACAGGATGTTGCATTACATTTAAAGACTTTCATGCACTTCATATAAGTGGTTTACATATAAAGTTATATTACTTCTTTAGGATATAAACTACAGTAAAATAAAGGATATAATGCAGAGTGTACCAAAGTGATTTCAGCTGAGGATCTTCATTTCCAGCTAGGAGGTGATTTCTCCAAACTTGTTCAGTATCAAGACCATACCTTGACAGAGCTCTGAGCCGCATTTTGGTTGCTATGTCTTTTTCCAAGGAGCTAGCCTTTCCTTCTTCTGTGCACTCATACAAATGTCGCCCACAAGCCCACATTAGGGATGTCACTGGACTCCATGCAAGAGAAATTCTTTCAAAAACTGTGAAGTCAGACATAGTCCTGTTGGGAGTCACTACTACCATTCGATTTTGACTTGTGGGATGCCAGGCAAATGAAGCAATGTAGTTTTCACACGGCTGGACACTTCTTTCAATTATTGTTGGCTCAGTTTCATCTCCAATAGGGGTGGGAGTATGCTGCATGTCATACAGTCTAATGATATTGCTATCCCTTGTTAAAGTAGCTAACAGTCCAGTTCTTGTTGGACACCAGGCAACTTTTGTTAAGGGTTTTGGTTGCTCTGTCAAGGTCAAAACAGGCTTTTCAAACTTTCTTAAGTCCCATATGGCAACCTGACCCTCATAAAAGGAAGCCACGCGATCGTGGAAATAGGGATCCACAGTCACTCCTTGGACAGCCTTGGTGTTCACAAATATTTTTTGGCTTGTGTTCCTCAGATCAAAGATAGCCAGATTTCGATGCATCCCAGCTAAAAGCAGCTTTTGATCCCGTGGAAGCCAACAGAGAGAGAGACAAGCATCGTTCTGTCCCAATTCATACAGTGGCTTTGTTACTACCAGTCCTGCTTCGGGATCTCCTGCTGAAAGTCTCACTTTCTCTGTAGCAACTGCAGTCTCTGGGGCATATTTGCTGCTGATATCCCAGATCAATACTGAAAAGTCAGCCCGATGTTTATCCAATCCAGCAGCAAGCCAATTACTGTCTAGGGGGTTCCACGCGAGGGTATTGCACTGCCGTGCGTGTTTGGGAACAAACTCTTTGCCTATCAGATCTTTCGATTTTGAGTTGTGGTCTTGACCGAGGCTAGTAAGTACCACTCGACCATTGGCTTGTCCAACAGCAAGGAGACATTCAGGATCATACTTTGGATACCAAGCCACACATTTCATGTACGGTGTATCTGAATTTATTGACAACAGTGTAGCTGTAGTTTCCTCTGATAGCCTCAAGGACCCTGCCTTGAGTTCTGAACTTACAGCAGAGTCAATGTGGTAAAGGCTCAATTCCGAATCACAGACAACGAATCTGTCAACGTGGTGTGGGGCCCACAGAATATCAGGTTTGGAGCCACTCATGTTTAGCGCAAATTTATACACGATTTAAGCTCTTATAAGAAGATTCAGGTGACATCCATGCATATGGAAACTGTTGAGAAAGTAATTTGTAGGAGTGTTATCAAAACCTAAATTCCATTGTAAACTGAGATCATCTTTAAACAAAAATACAGTTCTGAAGGACTTTTAGTCCAAAGGTTTAACACTGGTATATTTCAGGCCAAAACCTTAAGCATTCTCTGCATTAGGACATTTTCCCCACAGCATACATTGTTTTTGCTGGTATATACCTCCTGACACACAACCAACAGAGCCACCTGCAAACTGTCAACAGGATTTACTGTATTTACAAACTCCACACCAGTATTAAAGAAGATATGATTAACTGTGATGTGTTATGATATGTTGCTGTGCTGTTCATAAAAAGCCACACCCTAAAAGAATGAAGAAGAAAGTTTCTCTACTTCAAGAGCACTCTTTGATGAAAATTAGTCTGAAGTCTATTCCATAACCTAGAAAGGCTTGCCTTCTTCAAATACTACTATAGAAGCACTGTTTTCCACTCCTCATGTTATTCCACCATGACTAATCCCACCTTCTGTCCCAACATTACCTGGTCTTCCTGTTTGGCCTAGCAGCGTTCATAAATGCACATTACTATTAAATCGCATTGACACTTTCAGTAGCTACATGACCAGAATTATTACACGTGCCTATATATTCACAGGCCCCACAGATCCTATAAACCTCTTCGTTAACTGGAAACAGGAACGTACTAGATTGGGAGACACGAAAAGGCGGTGTTATTTACTGACCCTGGCCCCTCTTTGTGTGTCTGCTGGTTACCTCCAGCCCGGCTGCTACGTGCTCCGGGGGGCTCAGTGCTCCCTCGCCACCCCCCCACCCAGGAGAAGAGCGACGGAGAAGCCGCGGAACGTGGAGGCGTCCGGGGCCCGCCAGGAAACCACGGCGGCGGGAACAGACCGGAGCGCGGTCGACCGCAACCCTCGCACCCTTCCCGGGAGCGGCAGCCGGTCACCTACCCTGTGCGGCCCGCCGACACCGCCTCCCGCGACAGGCGACCCCACGCCGCCTGCCCAGCTTGTCGCCCGAGGAGGAAGAACGAGCGACGCACAAGGACTTCCGGTTGCGGGGCAAAGGGGAAGGAAAAACTACAGCACTTCCGGCGCTTTGGGAAAGATAAGTCGATGCACTTCCGGCGCGTGAGGCAGTGGGGAAGGTGAGTGTCAGCTCACTCAGATGGCCTTCCGGCGTCGGAGCTGTGCGTCACTTCCGAGCTCAGGCCGCGCTACTGTCCTTAGTCGGCGGGGCTGCCTGTCCCGGGAGCCTTCTCTTCTCCAGCCTGCACAACCCCACCTTTCAGCCTCTCCTCACAGAAGAGGTGCTCCAGCCGCCTGATCATTTCTGTGGCACTCCTCTGGACTTGCTCAAGCGGGTTCATGTCTTTCTTATGCTGGGGCCTCAGAGCTGAAGCCAGTACTCCAGGTGGGGTCTCACCGGAGTGGAGTAGACGGGCAACATCACTTCCTTTGACCTGCTGGCCGCGCTTCTTTTGAAGCAGCCCAGGATGCAATTGGCTTTCAGGGCTGCATGCACACATTGCTGGCTTATACCCAGGTTTTCATGCACCAACACCCCCAAGTCCTTCTCCCCCGGCTACTTAATCTACTAATTTCCCCTATGTGTGTTTGGGATTGTACCAACCCAGGACCTTGCACTTGGCAGGGGCACTTAACACTCACTGTTTTTATCTTTTGCAATGCTGTTACTGCTTTATGTCATGTTCAATGTCCCTTTGTTAGAAGCTGTGTCAATAAGCATCCCAAAGATACGTGGAAAAAGGGCTAACTGCTTATGATAACAATTCTTATACATCAGTCGAAGTAACTACTAGGCAGGAATAACTGTGTAGTTTTATTCACACTGAAAAATACGATGGTTATGAACTGAGATGGCAAAACCTCAGAAAAAGTAATTCAATTTAGAGCCTGCTCTTGACTGTTTGCCTTCCACATGGCTTCCCAGAGGCCTTCCCATTCAGAAGCAGCATGACAAGTTGTTTCTCACGTTCAGCCTTTTTCTGCATTTTGTCTCTAGCTTCTTTCTTTCCAAGTTCTTTTCCCAGTTCCAATCCAAGTGTTTCCTGACTGGGTGCAGATGACCATTTTCAAAGGCTTAGAGTTTGGGCAAAAATCACTAGGTTTGCATAAAAACTACAAGTACATCCCTCTTGCACTTTCCTTCTCCCCCACTAAGCTCTGTGTTTTCCGAAGGATGCCTTTATATTGTTTAAGATGCAGATTTTTATTTTTTTTTTTGAACCAGAGCAAACCAGCTGGCTTTCAGTAGCCTCACTCTTACTGAGTTAGCTAAAACTTAGACAGAAAGACACGTGGTAGTTTCAGTTTATGTATTTAAAGTTACATAAAATTACAAACAGCAAAACCCAGAGTCTTAAATATAAAGTACTGGGCAACCTTGATATAACAAGTGTGATACCCAGCCTGTCAGTAACTGCCCAGCTGTGTTCTGTGCACGCTCTCTAGATGTGCCCTTTGTTTCATCTCTGGTTTTGAATATGCTCTGCAGTGTGAATGACAAGTGGGTATGGAGTCTAATCCAAGCCCTACAGATGCCAAACAGAAGTCTTCATTTGACTTTGTAGGCTCAGAAGCATGCCCCTGGGAGGAACAGCTGAAGCTCTAGTACCTGAACATGTAGGATGAACTCAAAATTCTCTCATGTAAGTAAAAAATGTGGAAGAATAGGTATTGTTGTTGCTCACATTTATCATGGGGGTTGTAACTAAATCCCAGTCAATGCTAATTCTGACTATTCTTCCTTACATTCTATGTATTATATCAAAGACAAAATGGAAATGTTTCTAAATTCCTAGAGAGCAGTCTTAAGCAAAGTACCTCAATAATGAACTCAAAGGAAAGCAAGAAGTTCTGGTAATACCAAGAATTTGCTGCACAACTGGCATGGAGCACAGAGCTGTGTTGGTGCAGTCAGCTGTTCAGCTGGGCCCTCTCTGCGTCCTGGGATATTTTTTGCCTTCAACTGAGGACCTGCTAGGAAATTTTCCCCACTGCTGGAATTGCTGGAATTGCTGATGAGCTACTCCAGTAGCCAGAGTGGCAGTTCCCACAGTATCCCAGAATGACTGGCAAAGTAACTCCCAACATCCAGAGAGACTGAAACTGATCAAGCATTCTCAAAAATGCTGTGATTGTTAAATAACTCCGTGCTGAACCAGAGAAAAGTCAAAACAAAGAGGCTGCTTGGTAGCAATTGCCCAATGTGCTTTGCTTTTCATTAGCGGTTGTCAGTGGGAGGTCCCTGATGCTTTCTCTCTGGAAGGAGTTATAGTAGCCATGGGGTATTTTAACTTCTACAGTCATTTTGGAGGGGACAGGAATCTGTAAAGAGTTGCTTCCTGTAACAGAGGTCTCATAAACATCGTGTGTTGTTAGCTCTGTGTCAACAAAATTTCCACCTTCAGTGTGACTGCCTGGACATGAGCATCTCTCGAGTAGGTGCAACAGTACAGCAGGCAGGGAGTATCACAGAGTCACAGAACGGTTGAGTTTGGGAGTGAGAGGGGGAAGTTAAAGAGAATTTACTTGGGCCAGAACATGAACCTGTAGTCCTAATTCCATTCTTGATGTTTTAAAGCAATATTACTTTTTTTTCCCCGTAGTGGATAGTGTCATTCCTAAGATACTATGCAAAATCAGTATTTTTAGCAAAACCAAATTTTTGCTGTCTAAGAAAAAACAAACTTTATTATTCTTGCTACTTATGAAAGAAATTTAAGGATTTGGGAGATTTAAGATCTGCCATGAAAAACATTAATGAGAGAAACAAAGGAATTGTTTCTCCAAATATCTGCATTTCCTTGCAGAAGTTAAGCTGTTACTGCAGTGTTCAATTTGTATATTTTAAAATGTTAGCTCTTCCAGGTGAAGTCACAACAGACTTGTATTAAACTATTTTTTTTAAGGAGGGAGCAGGTCAGGTGGAATTACTTTTTTTTAAGTATGTGCTAGTTATTTTGATTATTACTTCTATAATCTCTTTATTTGAAGCTTTGCATTAATGCTATGTAATGTTGTAGCCTACATTCTATTTCTGTTTGACAGACTTCTCATACCAACCAAAACAAGTGAAAAGTAAAAGCAAAAGAATATTCTACTAAAAGAGAAGATTGATCCTATAATTTACTGTAACAGCAAATAGTGGGAATTAATTACTAATGGGCATATGAATCATAGAATAATAGAATAGTTTGTGTTGGAAGGGAACTTTAAAGGTCATCTACTCCAATCCCTAATGGATATATATACATGAATATGCCATGCAATAAATAATATAATAGTTTCTCTTAATGTATTTATAGACAATGACATATTAGTAAGTTCCATTATTTCATAAAGAATGATGATTTGGAATAGTTTTTCATTTTTGAGTTGTAAGAGACTTTTATGTAAGATGCTGGTGATTTTTACATGTCCCTTAGGTATTAACTTAATAGGGTAGAATTTATTATTTAGATTAAATAGAAAAGCTATTAAAATAGCTTTTCAATTAAAATAGCATTTTCGGTTAGTGGTCAGCTCAAAACCACAGTGCAGGAAAGCCAGGTATTAAACAGGTAAGCATGCCTACCCTAACCCAAGTACATCTGTTTGTCTGTCCTCTTAAGCAAATTAGCTGATCTCAGACCTTTAAAACAAGAAGATACAGAATTGGAGCTGTTTCCAGCATGCCTGGGTTCTTGTCCAGTTCTTTCCAAACCTGTAAGGGTAGGTCATTAATTTTACTTTGACAAAGCAAAAATTTGCTTTGCTTATCTTTTCTATTATTGGAATTGTGACTTGCAATGCTTCTGTGTAGTGACCATTTTTTGTATGGTATGTTCCATTGTCAGACTTCTTTGTTTCACAGAGAAAGGGATGATAAGAATGTTAATGTCGTTCACAGATCAGAAATGAGTTTTTCAATATAATGGTTGAAAAGCCAAGTAAAATAAGTACACTTTAATGAGTCTGGGACCCAACCCATACAGCTGCTGAGGACTTGCAATGGGAATAAAGTACATTTTAAAAGAACATATTAGTACTTTGAGTGAAATTTCTGAAATACAGTTAGTTTCTCAGTGAAATATGGCCTGGAATCACAGAATCACAAAATATCTGAGGTTGGAAGGCACCTCTGGAGATTATCTAGAACAACTCCTCTACACAACGCAGGGTCAGCTAGAGCAGGTTGCTCAGGATCTTGGTCATTTGGGTTTTGAGTATCTCCAAGAATGGAGACTCCCCATCCTGTCTGGGCAACCTGTTCCAGTATTTGATTGCACTCACAGTAATAATGTTTTTTTCTTATTAATAAATTATGTGGTGAAAAAAAAGAGATTCCCTTGATCCTATGTGGTTAGGATTTTGGAGTAAAAGGTCCTTTATTTCTTATTAACTAATTAAAATTGTCTGAAGTAGAATTTTTAAGGTGCAGTACTAATTGGTTGATTTCAGGTTCGCTCTGAATAACTTTCTTCTTCAGATACAAAGGCTGATAGTTCACCTGGAAACATTTAAATGTCACATTTTTAATGGTTTCTTTGTCACTGTTAGAGTCAGGAACTTATTTCCTTATTTTATCTGCCTCTCATATTTCTTTTGTTTCCCAGAAAAGAAAGGAAACATAGTCTTTGTCTTCCTTATGAAATATTTTCCTAATATCTCTTTTGAATTAAAGAAAATATTTTTCAATGGTCTTTCCAATATTTTTGTAGCTTTGCAAAACTTTTTGTGGTAAGCTGTTATTCTTCCATCCTTCCAATAATCTCCCTGTATTCAGTGCCGTTAGTTTAAAAACATGTGGATGGACTGGCTTTGTCCATCATTTGTGTTAATGTTTGTTGGCTGATTTTTCTTGTTTCGAAACATACTGGAAAATTTGTATTATCAAAGAAATTACATTTCATGTGTTATACATTGACAGGGTTTATTAACTTAAGCCATAAATGTGGTCTGATGATACAATTACTAGTTGGCTTAGGTTTCATTCTAATATTCCTTCATTTTAAAAGCATTTTTCCTCATAAAACCAGAAGGTTGTTTTGTTGGTTTTTTTCTTCTTAATAATAGTACTGTCTAGGAACTCAGTAACTGTTTTGATAAATAAAGTAGGCCAAAATATGTGTAAAAATTAAGAATAATTCAAATAGAGTAGTTTATCATAAATCAAAGGCAAATTGTCAGCCTATATTTTCATGCTTATCTGTTTCATTTTTCATCATTCCATCCTCTGATGCTGTTGAATTGGGACAGTAACTTTCTCACATCTGTTTCAAATATCTGGAATATCTGGACCAAAGGGATCCCAGGGTTTGGGAAACACATAGTGGCTACACAACAGATAATGTGATCACTGCACATAAAAACTTTGGTCATTTTTGCTTCAAGCTATAAATGAAATCAAACACTTTACAAAAAATGAGTCTAAATTCAGGTTTTGAGTTTGGGGTTTTGATTTTTTAACTTCTTTGTTTGGCTGTTTTTTTCTTGGTTTGGGTTTTTTGTTTGTTTTATTGTGGTTTGTGTGGGCTGGATTTGGTTTGGTTTATTTTTTGTTGGTTGGTTTTTGTTTTTTAAGGAACAGCAAGGTGAGCCTGGTCCAAAAGGGGATTGAAGAATTTCAAGAACCAGACTTCAGGAAGTAAAATGAGCCTGATCTGGAACAGTTACTTTAAATCCTTGTTCCATTTTCTTACAACTGTAAGTAATAATTTACCTTAAGACTAACACGGAACATTTCTAAGGTCAGTATTACATGTTTTCCTAAGTGAGACAAGAAGACTGTCATTTGAATTCTCTGATAGACCTGAACTGTACTTCAGCAGATCGTACTACCCTGCTGATCCATTCACTGATCACTTTCAGCTTTCACTGACTTCGTAGTGCTCAGAAGAACCGTGCGTCAGGTACTGATGCCTCAAATCTAGGTATCTAAAAGACAACAATGTGTGAAATGAATATTTAGTTTTTCAGGATCAGTTAGGAACTAAGGAGTAAACCCAGTTCTTCCAGAAGATATCCTCCCTCCTTGGAGCAGTGTATCTTAGTCTTTTAACATCTTCATCTTTAGCTTCCACCTTCTATTACAAGGGGACAAATATTTTGCCCAGACAGTAGCATCATTTACTAGCTGTGTCCTGATTAAATGCTAAAGTAGTCACCCAGTATGAAATACTATCATTATGCATTATCATGTTGATACACCAGAGGGCAGGGTTTAGATGGTATAAGTATCTTTATAGCTTACAGAAATTGAATTCAGCACCTAAATGATTCTTTTGATACATTTACTACAACCTCTTTTTTTTAAAAGGCACATAACCTTGCCATTACTTACACAGTGTATGAATAACAATGGCACTGAATTTAGATATATCTAGTATTAGGAACACTGTTTTAAAAACAACTGTTTAAAATATTCGCTTCAAATTGCATCCAATGCCTATATCTCCTATCCAGAAAATCTACCATTCTTTATAGTAACTCTTGTCATTCTTAATGTGTGAAAAGCATTATGGGGGAATGGCGGGAAAAAAAAATGTAAATTTAGGGCAGTCAGTTTGGTTAATATTATTGACCAAACAGTGTAAGTCCTTTCACATATTACATTCATTCTTTCATACTTTTATGGACCTGTATCACATTTGCATTCAGTTGTGGCTTTTCAAGATATAGAATCATAATTTACTTTGTCTGTCTTCATACAGAAGCTGTCTTTTTTCTTTGTCAGCTCTCTCTGTTTCTTGTTATTTCTTCTTTACTGTTTTTGAGTTGCAGTAATGAGAATGGCAGGAAATATTAAAGGTGGATAGGTATTGTACCACAGAAGAAAGCTGATACTTGATTTTTTTCAACAGAAGAGATGCCTTAGCATGAATGCAGGAACTAAATGCATTTAACTCAAAATTCATTAGGAACATCGGATGAGTTTTACAGCTAAAACTTTTTATTGCGGAGCAGGGCTTTAGTATGGTCTTGTAATGAGTGCATTTAGACAGATCCAATAGTACTGAGACCTAGATGTACTGAACATCTGGTTCAGAGCAGCCATTCAAACACCATTGTACTACACAGCTAAGTAAGAAGTATTAGTAGTGTTAAAAACAATGCTGTAAATCTGGAGGTATTCATTCCATCACCTTTGATTTCTAAGCGAATATAACTATGATATTATATACTGAGAACAACAGTGAAAAAATAATGCTCCAAATTGTAAATCTACAATCCTGTAATAGAGCTGTCAACATCCTTATTGTACTTCCAAACCACAGTAAGTAGTGAAGAAGAGCTTAGGCTGTTTCCAGAGACCAATTACATGCAACATGTGACAGATCTGCAGATTTTCTAGCAAAAGAAACAGAACTGAGCTTGACCTCATTTCTATCTGAATGATGGATGTTTGTGAGAACTACCAGGTTATATATTTATTTTGCCAGTCAAATTGTTGTATCTAAAAAATGTTACCATTTTCCTATCTCTGCCAGATGAGAGCTCTGTTTGCAGGTCCAAACCAAATGAGAAATCTTTGAACACAGCTGGAAATCCATTTGCTCAATTCTGGTTTGGCACACAGTGAAGAGAAACTGACTGCTGGAGGAGCATTATTCTATACCTGATGATCTGCATCTCGCTGGATAAGCTGTTTTCAAGTCTTGATTTAAGCATGCATAAGGGTAAGAATAAGTATGTAAATAGTATGAGTGATCCATGTAAGTAATTTGTTACTAATGAAATGCTTAATTATCACTGTTGTGTCCAACCCAACAGATGCTGGATGATGCCAGTAATTTTCATTTATATATAACATTAACAGTATAAAATATTCTATTCCATTGAAATTTTTAGTTTCATTTTGTATAATGAAGGAAACATTTATTTAATGAAGACAATTAACCTCAATGGAGGAGACACATGCTTATCTGTCATCTGAGAGGAGATGAAGTAGAGGTTTCTAGGAAGGACACCTTTCAGGACCTGGCTGCAGCTTCTGCTCCTTTTTTGATTGCCCCGGGGAAAGAGTGTGAGCAGTGGTGGCTTGTATGATTTTTTTTTTTTTTTCTGGTATCTGCATGTTCCTCCAGTACATTTCATGTTAGCAGAGCCTGCACAGAACAAGAATTCTGTGTAGGATTGGTACTATGTACAATCATATGGTAGATGTACAGCTCTTCAGTGCAACCTGTCATGGTTTAACCCAAGCTGGAAACTAAGCACCACCCAGCTGCTCACTCACTCCCCTTGCCAGTAGCGTGAGGGGAAGAGAATTGGAAGGGTGAAAATGAGAAAACTCGTGGTTGGAGAGAAGAACAGTTTAATAATTGAAATATAATAATAGCAACAACAATAGACTTCACTGAGTTACTCTTAGTATGTGTTGTCTCACCCTTTAAATAAGTTAAAGTTGTGTGTGCTCTCATATTCGTGGCTCACAGCACTCATGGAAGTTTGTAAAGGTGTGATTTCTTTTTAAAAAGCAGAAAGAAGAAGCAGAAAGTGGGTACTTAAGGAAGTGTTTGATCTAGCAATAGAGGAGACCTTGCTGCCAGGCTAGATGAAGACTTCTGCTAACCCAGATGAAGGCACGGACACAGTTTTATGCTCACTGGTCAGTGATGCCCTGATCTTTCCCCCCTTTTCTTTCCCCTTCACCAAAATCTTAATGAAATCAGCAGAGAAAAGTTCAAGGGTGTAACTTACGTGGCATTTAGGCAGATTTGTTTTAAAGCTATTCAGTACAGTTGGATCATTAACAAATAATTATTTATACATTTGCAGTTTCTGATGAAAGATTTGACCTCTGCCAAAAAAACTACTTCAGTCAAAACCATCTTTTTATGAAACCATCTTTTTGAAATGGCCAAATTATTCATTAATCTATAACTGAGCCATTTCAATGTTTAACCACATAGCAGTCCAGGGACTTCATCCCTGTGATGAAGCGCATGTCCCTCCTTCTGCAGCACCACGCAAAGGAGCTTGCCACTCAGCCATGCCAGCAAGGTGCTGAGGGGTGTCTTGCCTAGTAGGTAATGACTGTTCAGAGGCTGGGCACTGACCTGCTGGGCATCTGCACAAAACTCCCTCAAGACACATCATGATTCCTTGAGACTTAACCTTTGGCATGACTTCACTTACCTCGATTTTTTTACTTAACACTGTGACAATACAATTTTACTCATGACTGAAGCCTGTCATTAGATAGAGAGAATACAATTTTTATGCAGCATGCTGAGAGCTACCTAAATGACAATCCCCTGTCTGTGTCTTACCTCTCAGAGGATTTAAAGATCAGAAAGAATTTCTGAGGAAAACAGCTCAGGAAGACTCTTTTTTTTCTTTACAGTTATCTTTTATTGTTGTAACTGCTAATGCAGTTGCCACTTTTGAGACATGCTCATAGTCCTCACAGACTCACAAACCATTGGGTCAGAATTCAGTTCTAGCCTACAAATAGTAATCTACTAATCTCACATCTCTGACCTAGCCACTGCTGCACCCTTAACATGAACAAGATGAAGAGGAGTGTCTGGCAGTGATGGGTAAAGATGCAGATTGTCTAGAAGTGAATTTTTGAATGTAAAGGTTCAGTTACTTAAAATGGGAAGACATTGATGTTCCCAGAGTGACGCTGTCCCTTTAATAAATTGACTTGGTCTTCCTCTCAGCCCTGGCTCAGTGCCCGACTGTCTTCATTTAAACTTTGGCCAGCTGAACAGCAGTAATGAACCATAAGGGAACTAGATGCAAGGTAGAGCTATTTACAAGCAGATAGGCTATTAATTTACAGATTGATTTATTTTTGTAAACAAAACAGATTTTCCAGTATGACCTACTGGATATATTTTCTACACTGACAGATTATTCAATCCAGTTTGCTTTTTTAATGTCTTTGAAGGTAAGAGAGTATTTTCTTTCTGTTTTTAGAGGACAGCACTAATGGTTTCTGTATGTGTAATTATTTGATGGATGTGAGGATTTAGGAAGGATATTTTCATATATTACCTTTGTTATTAATGATATTTAAAATGAATTATTGTGTATTACAAGCATTTTTTGTAAATCGCTTTTAATGGAGTTCAGATTTCTCTAGAAATAAGTTGACTCAAATGTTGTAATGTTCATTTTATTTGTAGGTATTGTTATAATAGCATATTATCTTTATGGAAAATATTGCCACATTCTGTCACAGCCATGTAGCATTAATGATACATTCATGGATTGAATTTCATTACTAAGCCATTGTTTCTTAGAAGAATAAGTTGTTCATGCTGATGCTTCTTCAGACCTAAGTAATTTATCTGCCTCCCAAGACACCCAGACCTTTGTTTAATCCTAACAATTAGAGATTTCTAGAAACCAACCATATTCTATGTTTTCTAGACTATTTCTGCTAATTTAATGTAATTAGTTTAATAGCAATGTAGTAGCACTATGCATCATGTAATAGTGTTAATAGCACTATGCATTAGCAACAACTTGTTTTACCTTTCTTTGTTAGATGATCAAATGAAAGCTAAAGATAACACTGTCTTTTTTTTTTTTTTAAGAAATAAAAGGGAACACTGTGTTTGTTCTACCCATATTTCTTCTCTAATATAACAGGTTCAACTACACATGTGAACTACAGTAGGGATTGTACTGGCTGCTATGCTTAAACCACCTACCTAGTCACTTTTTATAATTGTTTTTTATATGTTGTCTCTAGGATTGTGCTTCCCACAAATGTGTATTCTGTATGTAATGTGTCTATATTTATTTATTTGCTTCTATTAATGAAGTATTCACTGGTGGTTTTTCACTTTTAATAGGAAGGAAAAGTCTAACTTGGAATCAAAGTCACTATGTGGAAAAAACATTTTTTCCTTTGTTTTTCACTTCTGGCTGTGACAACAAACCAGACAGAATATGGGCAAAACAGAAAGAAAGGAAAGTATTCTTATTCTCCTGAGAAAAATGATCAAGGTAAAACCACTTTCTTGACATTCTGATTGATCATGTAGTATGTGTCCACATATTTCAGGATAATTATCTAGGAATTGACAACTTATGTATGAGTTCACAAAATGTGGTTTATTTTTATTATCAGGCTTGGATATATTTGTGGAGATATTTACTTGGTCGTGACCTTCAGTCTGATCTATGATTTTCACTGAAATGCATATCTCTTTTAAGATAAATGATAAAGAGGCTAATTTTTACCTTGAAATTGCTTGTGGAAAAAACTGTATACAAAGTTAACTAAAATGCTAAAACAATCCCATCAAAATGTTAATTTAGAAGTTTTTGTCTGCAGACTGTATTTAATAATAGTGGTATAAATTAAAGTAACTTAAATTTAGTTACCTGTCTTCAGTAGAATTTCTTGGCTTTTACAGTGAAATTTATCCTTAGAATTTTTACTGGGAAGACAGAGGAATCCTTGGGGAAATGCTGCAGAGAATTGTGTGAGATCTCTTGTGCAGGCATGCCCATCATTCATGGCTTTAACTTTGTTGTTCTATTACAGGTGATATGTGTCTCATTGATATAATATTTATCTTGGACAGTTCTGAAAGTGCCAAAAATGAGTTGTTTGATTTACAGAAGAATTTTGTTCAAAACTTAACTGACAGCGTTTTCCAGTTGAAGCCAGTTAAGTCTCAGAAGTATAGTGTCAAACTAGCAAGTATGCAGTTCAGCAGCACAGTCACCATTGATCATCCCTTTACAGCCTGGACAAATGTGCAGAATTTTAAAGAGAAAATCAAGTCTCCAGTTTTTATTGGCCATGGCACCTACTCCTATTATGCAATTTCCAATGCCACTCAGCTGTTTAAAACTGAAGGTCGTAAGAGAAGTGTGAAGGAGGCTTTGTTGATGACGGATAGTGTAGATCATCCAAACAACCCTAATGTCCAGGGCATAGCCACAGTAGCTAGGAGTCTTGGAATAAATTTTTTTACCATAGGCCTGTCTAAGAAAAAAGTCCAAGAAGAAAAATTGCATGTGATATTTGGTGATTCATACTCTAAACATATCTTGTGGCTGGATGATCAGAACCTGCTAGTTGATGTAGCATTGGAACTGGTAAGTAATGCTGATGTTAACCTTGTTGCCTGTCTATCCATGGCAGATTTCATTTAACTTTGATAGGTAAGTCCCAAAGGCAGTGCAGAGGTTTGCAGGTGAATCAAGGCTGGAACTGGGCTCAGGTTTGGAAGTTCAGGGGGGTTGTAAAGATTGCGTGGGACATCTGCAAGAGCTGGGCTCCAGCACTGGTACCAGAGAAAGTCAGTAAATATGGTCTTAAGAGTTAACGTCAAAAAAGTCTGCTGAAGCCAGTAGAATTTATTTCATTGACTTGAGTGGGATCAGGTTTCCAAAGTACTGTATATCTGCCACTGTGGTTATTAGTTAAGAGCACTTAGCTTGCTGTCCTTCTAGCACAGCATAAGGCACACTGAAGAAAAGATAGGGATTACTGCTTAATTAATTTCTTAATTCAGAGTAGACAAAAGTGTTGCTATGAGAGAGATATCAGCTGGACTTGACCTTTCTCACTTCTGAGCAATAATGTGCAAGGTGTTGGGGCAGTCTAGGAAGTGTTTGGGGTTTGAAACCCTAGAAAATATTTTTAAGTAAGAGACGACTTTGCAAATAATAAATTCAGACAATCTGGAAGAAAATTCTTAGAAAATGCAATAGCTTTAATTAGGGAGTAGTTAATACAGAATTTTTGCAGTCTCTTAAAGGTTATAAAAAACTAATTTGGAAAACATAAAATCAGAAATGGAAACTTGGTAGTTGATATGTGTAAAAATAAGGGATTATGTTGTGCAACTAAGCACATGGCTTGAGTTCTCACAGATTCCATGAATGAAAGGCATTTCTGAAACAATTCATGATAAATTTTGTACCTGTGAAGGTATGTATTTACAAAAGTGAAATTTTTTCCTGAGATCTCATGGAATGGTGCGGTCATCAGGAATATTTTTGTGGTACATGTTTCTGCCACATGTGGAGTCAGGACAGAGGGAGCTGCCTCCAAGGAGTTGTGTACCTGGACAATATCAGCTCAGCTGCACTGATCACTGATGGAGGGACAGAATGTTTTCCAGCACATGGAGTGTGTCTCTGAGCATATAACACTTTAGAAGGTAACTTGTTCTCATGGATAAGGCCAGTAAAATCACTAAGTCCCTCCCCAATATGTTAGTAAGACCTTCCATAGTAAGGCCTTTCATTAGGAAGTCTTCTCATATTCCCTTTGTTAGCATTGTTCCTTAACATTTTCTATTTAGCTGTCCCATTACATCTCACTTGTTCCCTGATCATTATGAGTCACTTTAACCAACCTCTGATTCCTACCAAAGAATCCTTTTTCATACAAGTAATTCTACAGACTGTTTCTTTGCACTGTGTTCCATACACCTTGGAAACTCTGCAAGCTGGAGGGAAAAAAAAAACGTTAAATTAATACACTGTTAAATCTATTTGAAAGTTTTTTGGGTTTTGTTTTTTTTCAGTAAGCATTGCTTCAGAAGCAAGTAAGTTTTTTGAGTTCTGTGTGTTTTGCTTAATCTTATTCATTTTAGGTCGCTCAATGTCTGCCTCTTTTATAACACAAAAATACTCCAAGATTAATCAACCTTCCTTCCCTAAGTAAAGTTTCCAGTCATGCTTGCTTTTATTTTAACTTTAATCCATTTCTTCCATCCCTTCTCCTGAGAAATCTACAACTTCTGTTCATTAGTGGGTGTACCAACAGCAAGATATAAAGAATTCTTCCTACTAGAGTGGAATAGAAATAGTACAACACATGCAAGTTTGATGATGGCCTCTGTAGGAAACAATACCAATGTCCAAATTGTCCAAAAATTACTTAAGATTTCACTGTACTGTATACCATGTATATGCTACATGAAACATTTGTAATTACAGTCATAACAGATTTATTTATTTTCATTATAAATAAATCAAGCAACTGGTTTTGATCGGGCTATACAAAAGTGTAATGTTGATTATGCAAGAAATATATATTATAAGATCATTTATTTCCTGTTACTCCACTTTTTTTATTCTCTGGTCTGTGGCTAGGCAAAACCAGAGTTTTTGCTTAAAAATTTGAAATAATACACTTGAAAAATGATCTCCCTGATGTTTCTATTAACCTTTTAGTGTATGCAGAAGAACTGTGGATGTGAAAAGGGAGTAAAAGGAGACAAAGGTGATTCTGTAAGTATGCATTCATTTGAAAAGCCTCCAGAGTTTGAATTTTAATAACTGAGATCAGTGTTGCACAGTATTTTAATTAATTACTATGTCTATAAAGAGCAAGACATTAGCTGTGCATGTACCGCAAAAAGAAGTGATGTATCACAGCATATCACTGTGAAAGGCCACTCTTACAAGAGCTCGGAAAAAAATCTATCCATAATCACATACTATCATGGAAATATATTTACATTACTGGGTAATATCCCAAGGTAAAATCTTAAAGAAACTGGAGAATTTTATCATCACAAAGATCATAACATTTTCCTGCTTTGTTCTAGGGCAGTGCTGGTAAAAGAGAGGAAAAAGGTGAGCCAGGACCAAAAGGAAACAAGGTAAAGTGGTTTAAAAGAATAAAAGACATTTCTATCTAGTTCTATTCAAATCATAGAAGTGAATGTAGCAAAGGAAAATATGTTAAAATATGATTTAAAAGACTGAGTTTTGCTATGAGAGGTTTATAGTTAGCTACTTTAGAAGTGAGAGGGAAAAAAATTAAATTAAACTTCTACCGAGTTAACACTGCCTATAATTACAGTTGGACAGCAGAGGTCTGTGAATCTAGCTGAAAGCTCTCTATGCTCCTCAGAGCTTTCTAACAGTACACAAATCTCTTGAGCAGAGCAGTCTGCTCTGATGACTAAGATTTCAGTCATCTAATAACACTTAATTGAGTTTTCTATGTTAATGTTCAGGAATTGTGTGTCCTTGATTGTGAGAGGAAAAAGTATGGATGTTTGTAAGTAGGAAAAGCAACTTCTGTGTGCTCCTTAAATAGTGTTCTTGGATTTAGTGTAATAGTGACAAATAAAAAGATCAAAACATATTTCAGTTGTAATTCTTTATTTCCAACAGGGTGATGCTCAGAAAGGAGATCATGGAGAAGAAGGGGAAGAGGTATGTGAATACTACAGTGCTAACTTCTATTTGATCTTCAGATTATCTTCCAGATCCTGATTCACAGTTTAGTTCCACTGAACTAAAAATGTCTTTTCCACTTTTCACACATCTACTTTATTCAATTATTTAGAGCACCTAAACTAAGTTCTGGTTTAGAAAATATACTCAGAGAAACAGACTAAACATACATTTAAGTATAGAGATGGGATGCTGTTGATAAAAGCATTGACAAACTTTGGAAGCTGTGTGATTTTGTATTGACTGACATTAGACTTATCCCAAAGGTATAACTGGAAATGTCATCACTAGAAACAACTAGATAGTTCTCCATTGGCTTCTGACATTTCTCAGCTTGAATTCTTGTTGATTCACAGTAGAAAGATTAACACTACTCCATGCATAAGATCAATTCAGTTTAAAAGTCCCATTTGAATGGTAACATATATCTGCTAGGAGGATGGTAAACGAAGTGGTGTATTTAAAGGAAAAAATCCACATCTAAACTTGCGTGTTAACTTAAATGTTAAATGATTCTGGAGAGATATCTTATTGTTGTGAATAGTTAAACTTCTGAAACATCATTCTTTACTGGTTTTTTTTATTATTTTCCTACTTAAATTAGCAGTAAGTTATGCCTTTGATGTCTTTGCTTTCCCTAGTATGATTTTTTATCCTTTTTTATTTTATTTTCAAACAGGGAGCTCCTGGCTACAAGGGAGACAAGGTAAGATTTTTATAGAATAGAAATAGGCTGACAGTAGATTATCACATGATGACAGCATATATGAAAGAATGGAGAGAAGAGTCTTGTCCTTTTATCATGACAGCTTCTAATGCAATCCCTAGAAGTAGATTCATTTATGTAAATGCTTGCAGGTTTATTGGAATTAAAAAAAAAGGAAGAAAAAGAAAAAGAAAATGTAATCTAAATATAAAAAGAAAAATATCAAGGACCTCTATGAAAGTTTCTGGAGGGAAAAAAGAAAGTTGAGGGTTGAGTATGAGAAAGAATGAAAGTAGAAGGAATGTGAAATTGCTTGCTGTAAACACAAACAGATGTGGCAATCATTAACTTTTAACATACTTACCACAAGTAAGTTTCCTGTGAAGCTGATTATAACCTGCAAGGGCTAAAAAAAGCCTCATGATAGGCTCTTCAGGAAGCTAAAAAATTATCCACTTCAGCAACTTGCAAGATTCTAGAGACAAAATTTACATTGCAGTCTGGACCATCATACCCAGAACAGAAACAGAGATGGTCCCATTTGGGGACTGGACACTTATCTGCTTATAAGGGTTGCTAATAAAAAAAGTGCCTCTCTGAATTTTGTATTCATCAGGAAAATACTTCAGTCAATTTTATGAGATCATTTCATGGAAATCTACTAAACCTCTTGTGCTGCTAAAATTCTTGCAAAGTCTTTAATGAAAGTAGTGTAATCAAAAAAACTTGTTTTGCTGTTAACCTTTTGATTTCTTATGAAGGGTGAAAGAGGACAATGAGTATCCCCAGGAATAAAAGGGGAAAGAGTAAGTATAATTTTTATTTGAACTGTTTCATGTTGAATAGGAAATCATGTAATGCTCATAAGCATAGATCATAAAGATTATTGTAAATTTGGAACATCTTATAATTCCCTGGTAGTGGAGATACATTCATAGCAGAAATATGATTCACAGAAACGGAATCCACCATTCACCATATTCTTTTTTTTTTGCCATTTTCAGAAGAAAAGTAGTCACTTCCCTAAAGCAAAAGCTGTTCTGACCAATGCCACGCCCTGCTTACAAAGGACTGTCAGGATGTTACAGAGTTCAACAGATCTTTTTTCCTTAAAATTTTAATTCTAATTCAAGTTTATAGAATTACATTACAGTAAAAGCAGGCTCATACAGAACCTGGACAATTTTTAGGTCTACCAGCATACCTCTGTTGATAGGGATTCACACTTCTATCTAGTCCTCCTCATCTTTCAACCTCAAATGCAGAAATGATTCAAATTAATATAATTTTTTACCTGTTTTTTACACTCTGAAGGATGGAAGAACAATGTACTCCTGAGTCAGATAATCATGTATCTTGAGTTCATTTAATCAGGCTTGTATAAGTGCTACAAACCACCACTTTATTAGTTAAAGGTGTTAATTACCACTGATCAATCTATTAAAGCACATTTTTTTTCAGTTTTAACATCCATATTATGCTTACCTTTACCAAAGACCAACTTGAAGAGTTTGCAGTTCCTAGCACCTGTCATTTAATGGTGAATTTCAGATAGGAATTAAGAAGTTTTCAAAGCAGCGATATTTGTAACAAGGGAAAAAGGGCATTGTACTATAATAAACATCTAAAGGCTGAGTCTATCTTGTAAGATGCTAAGATTCCAAATGACAGCAAGTGAGTCAGAAAAAGCTGAAATATCAGTAAAAAAGGAGAAAGAGTTACATCTCTCCTAGGAATAAAGAAAGATCATAACTTCTTTGTTCAGGAAATATGTGAGAAATAGCATGGGGTTATGGGAAATGTCTACTAAGATAAAGGGAAGCTGTTCAGAACCTGGCAAATAAGATAATGAAAGCAGCCAAGAATTCTGTACTTAAAAAAGGATATGCCAGGGTTGCCAGAAATTTGTTTGTTTCATTTCTGTTGAGGACAGTGAAGGGGGGGAAAAAAAATTATATCTGTAGGGGATCAGAGGTTGCAATGGATTATGGACATCAAGATTTTAGTGAACAAATGAAAATTACAGTTAGTTCCAGGATTCCCAGTTTCACCTGAGCAATGTAGAAAATCAAATGAAATGATTATTTTTTTTTCTGTTTTTTTTTTTGTTTTTGTTTGTTTGTTTGTTTGGGGTGGGTTTTTTGGTGGTTTTGGTTTTGTTTTGTGGTTTTTGTTTTTTTGTGGGGTGGCAGTTTGTTTGGTTTGGTCTGGTTTTTAATGAAAGTAGTCTGTGCTGGACAAAATAATCAGAAACAGAATATACATTCAGTATTCTGAGATGGATCTTTAGCTGCAGTAATGAGTAATGAAGCATAATTGTCAGCATAATTGCCTGGTTTGAAAATGTTCCATTTTTCCCCTTCTGCTTTCTAATCTCACTAATCAGACTGACTTCAGCAGCTGTTTTGGTGCTGGGAAATCTGAGTTTCTTCAAAAGCTTATCAGGCTTGAAATTCAGGAAGTTTCTGTTCATCTTTGAAATCAAAACTGACTCCACTCATATGTGTGTATTCTACCAAAAGGAGCTATCATTGCATCAGCCGATTGCTGTTTGTGCTATCCATTGCTCGTGTAGTTTTGTAACTGGTCTAGAACTGAGTGGGGTTACCTGCTTTCTCTCATGGCTGATGCTTTGATGCTTGGCCTGGGAGCAAATTCCAGGGAGTAGAGGATTGTTAAAAAATTCTGAATCTGTAGGGCAAGACAGTTGATGAAGTGTGGCCACATAGGTTTTGCTGCTAAATTCATCAAAGCTATTAGAAGCTCAAAATGTGACACATGCCTTGAAAAATGAAGCAGTGTGCTGGGACCTCTGTATGTGGAGATGTTGCTAATTAAAAGAGAAGGAAGAGAAAGACAAGTAAACTGTTTGCTGAAAGCTATTTTTGCTTTAGAAATAAATTATAGCTGAGCATTGAGTCATCTGGAAGTGAAATCCTGTAGAATATGTATTCTGGTGAGTGCAACAGAAAGATTTGTGAACAATCTGCGGTGGTGGTAACTGATAAGAACTCATTAAATGGAGAAATGAGAGATAATGGAATAAAAATATACATCATTTTACTTTATTTGTATGCATTGTTTAATTTTTTTTTTGCTACTGATCAGCAGTTTTGAGTTAGTGAGAAAAGTTACATGAAGTTATTCTGGTATAAGAACCATGATGTGATAGAATTTTTAGTATATGGTGAAGTTAGGAGGGTCATCTGTAAAACCTCTACCTTGGACTTCTGGAGGGCTCAGGCCCAGTCAACATGGGTTTAGGAAAGGAAGGTCCTGCCTAACCAATTTGATCTCATTCTATGACTGGGTGACCCATCTGGTAGATGAGGGGAAGGCTCTTGATGTGGTCTACCTAGACTTCAGCAAAGCATTTGACACAATCTCCCAACAAGGCCAAGTGTAGGGTCCTACACTTTGGCCACAGTAACCCCATGCAAAGCTACAGACTGGGGGATGAGTGGCTGGAGAGCGGTCTGGCAGAGAGGGACCTGGGACTACTGGCTGATTACTAAGAGAACAAAGTGGAGTTTTCTTCTTTTTGAAACAAACAAAGCTTTCTTTACTAAATAGTACTCAATTAAAATGCATCAGCCAAGGAGTAAAACCATATAACGTGAATTTGTGCACCTGGGACATCTTTGCACTCTTACAAGACAGTTATTCTCTAGTTTGTAAAGTTATGAAGTCAGCATAATTTGGAACTACATTCATTTCATTCACGGTTCTCCCCCCAGTATTTGATTTGTGGTCATATAAATGTTACCTAGGTGTGTGATTGTATTTTTGTGTGCTTTGTACAAAAGCTGCAAAAGGAGAGAATAACAAACATTGTTCTTCTGACTGCAGTTCCGTGGGGGATACAAAATCAAAGATATTCTGAAATGTTTTGTGAGCCAAAATGCAATATTTTGGAGGATTTACTGTAGCTATTAATGATGGTAGCTGAAAGGGATTATTTTTCTTTCTTTTTGAATAATCATGTGGTTCCTGTAGTTTAATATATTTAAGAAAGGGAGTGGACACACTCTCAGCACATTTTTGTGCCAGCAATGAAACCTATAAATTTAGATTTGGGCCAGTTTGTGTCTTTTTATAAGCATAAAATTATTCATATTTGACCCAGCATTTTTACTACAATAACCAGTAATTTTATGGTATTATTCTTCTGAAAGCCCTTGGTTGTTTTTCTTCTCTAGTCAATTAAAAAACTTCATGAGTCTTCTGCTTCATTTTGATTATCCGCTCTGTTAGTGGTAGTTGCAACACTGACCAATCTGACCCAACTGGGCAGCCAGTGGGATGTTCTCTAACTCTCAAGTCAGTGAACTGGAGGCTTACAGTAAGAGTTAAAGCTTTAACATCAGACTTGAGTGTAATCTGTTCATCCTGTGATCTTATTCCTATTCCTAATTATAAGACCTACTTTTTTTTCTGGCTATTTTACCAGCCACTGTGTTGGCAAAGGGACCTTATCAGCTCTCATCATTGTGGACAAAGTGCCTTACCTGCTTTGCCTTCTCCAAAGGGCCATTAATTATTTCCTTGTATGAGGGGACACAATGGTTGTAGTAATGTCAGGGAATTAAAATTAATTGCAGCTCATCATGAGAGAGAGATGTAGGGGAAGTGATTTCTTACAGAGCTGAAGAGGACATGACAACTTATTTTATTTGCTTGGGCGGAGGAAAGAATATGAAAATATGACAAAATTAGGAGCAGGAGGATAAAGGAATGGAAAGCTTCAGATAAAACAAATGCAATTCACATGGAGTAGTGAGATATTCTTTCTGCCAGCACTGGTTGTTGAATATTAACAATATTGAATATGTTGGGCACTTTACAGGATATGACACAGAAAATTCATGTCCTTTAGAGCTTAGCATTGTGCCAAATTCAGGCCAAATTCAAAAGGAATTTACCTGCATCTTCAAAGGCAACTCATTCTATATTTTTACTTTACTGTAGGGTATCAGTGGACCACCAGGTGAGCCAGGCCTAAAAGGCATTCAAGGAAGCAAGGTAAGATTTAGTTGTATATGTGTAGATGTTATTTGTATAGGGAGAGAGGATGCAGAACCTGTGTGTGTAGAATCTTTATACTATACTATCCTTTTTCCTCAGTAGCTTTTTGTTAGTGGTGTCATCTGCACAGCAATAACGTACATCACTTGCTTGGTGCACCAGAGTGTCGTCATGTTGTGAAGGCTTTGTCGTCATGTTGTGAAGGCTTTGTGTCACTGGCACATTCAGACAGTTCTCCAGCTGAGTCTCCAAGAATATTTTGTAGGCCCACAATAGGGTGCTACCAAGAACCTGCCTAGAGCCACAACACCTAGGTTGGAATTTAAATCATCTGAATATGTGTCTTGGTTTCTGCCATCACTTGGGAAGCTTTTTCTAGAATATTTTTGACTGAAATGTTTTGTGTTTAAAGATTTTAAGTAATTGTAGATGATGGTTACAAAATCTTCACATTGAGTTTTTAATTGCATGTATACTGTAAAAACTCAAGACAACTTTGAAGTTGGTAGGAGTGTAAGATTTGATGACAATGCCTTAGTTATGTTTAAAATAGATCATTTAGAGTTAATGACTACAGCTTATCAAGAAAAAGCAATTGGATAAAGTCTCTGATTAATTTAGGCAGCACTCCATTTGCAGACCTTTGGGAAACTGCTTTCTGTGAATACAGTTGTCTTGCCCATGGGACAGCTATTAACATAGCTGTTTAGTACAGAAAGATCTTTCATCTATCAGTTTGAAAATGTAGGATCAAATGACAAAGACTTTCTACTACAGGATTATTGATAGCCCAGTTAATATACAATGTCATATCTAAATTCACACAAAGCAATTTGCCAAAGATGCAATATTTAAACACTCAGGTTTTGTTTCTTAGGCAACAATTTATTTTTAAGATTCACAGAAATAAATTTAGATGTGGGAAATGTTTATGGTAAATAGTTTAGAATACTGACATCCATCATGATTTTCCTCTTCCTGACAAATGCTTTTTCATACTTCTTATTTCTTCATCTTCTCAACAAAATACTTTACTAGGAAAGCTGCTGCAGAATGTTTCAGAAGTGGGGAAAGAAAGAGGATGATGTGTCTGAAAGAAACTATTCATACATGTGGTGGAAAAGTCATGCCTCTCTAACTTAAGCAGAGTAAATACCAGTAATTTTTTTTATCTGTAAAATACATGCAGCTCTCTCTAGAATTCATCTAGATGGATATAATATTTAGGATCCCTTGTTATACTTTAGTTGCAGATTTTCAGTATGAATAAAGAAGTTCCCTATTTTTACAGCTTCCATCTCTGTAACTTGCTGTTTAAATCCTATAGTTGAGGTTTGTCCAGACTCAGACATCTATCATCATGAAAATATTGCCAGACAAGTCTAATTAGTAAAATTATGTAATTAAAGAGTATAGCAGAAACATACATATGTTTGAGGTTATCTCCTGTCCATACCTAGCACCAAAGCTAAACTTTGGCATTTTGCAGCACATTTGAGATAAGTGACAAATTTTTTAATGGTCGGTATGGATAATCAATGGTTTTTTACAGCTTAATAAACACCCATTCAGCTAGTAAAGGTCAAGGCCTTTTTTGGTTCAGACACATAGCAGTCTTTCTAATACCTTTTGTCCTTATAGAAGGATTATTCAGTTTCTCTTTTAAAATTAATTTTCATGACACATAATACAATATCTTGGGAAAGGGGAAGTTATTTATAACTGCCTTGGATGAAATAAATAAGTCTATTCTTACTGCAGTTCCTTATACCCATGGCCTTTCTGTCCTAATAGTTTCTGCTTTTTAAGCTGAACTAGTGACTTCATCCCTGTTTAGCAGAGCTAAAGGCTGATGCATCGCATTGGTATTGATGTGCTATAGTACAGAGCATGGCTGCTGAACACTTATTCATTGTTAATGGGCCACGTTGAGGTCTGAAAGAGAAGATTCAGTTCCTCAAAATACAAACTCCAGATCAATCTCAGTGTACAGGTATTTTTGGGTCTCATTTGTGAAGTCTATAGTTCTCATGGACATACTTGGCCAGCTCAGTCCATCCCACACTTCTTTAAGTCAGTGCTGTACCTGTTCTCTCACTCTGCAGGTGGAAGACAGCTGAGGATAGTCCCATCTGTGTGCTGTCTGGATGCTGCTGCCTCTGGCAGCCACCAGCAGGAGACAGGTGGTCGCATTGCAACTTCAACTAATTCAATTTGACTTGTCTGAAGCAAGGTAGCATGGAGTCCAGAAACACTGTCCAAGAAATGAAAAGAATTTTTCATGCCTTACTGTTATTCATATGCATTTTCACATTCTGTCCTACGCTGCTGGCTAACTTAGCAGTGTGAAGTTTTACTGGTTGCCCAAACATTAAGATCTACCCAGGAATACAGTAAACTTCTTTCTATATTCTGTATTTTGGCAGCAGCTACATGCACGGAATCCACATTAAAGCAATGTCAATGTTGCTAATACCCTTTCAGTGTGCTCTGTGGAGATATGTGTGCTATTCTGCTAAATTATATCAGCTTTCTCTGTATTTTTTTTCTTTTTAAGACTTATCTCTTATTGATGCTGTATTAATTTATTAGATTATGAAGGTGTGCTATAAAATCTTGTATTTTGAATAAGCATTAAACTTCATAGCTGCTCTTCCAACTATCATATTGTCCTGTAATGGAATTAATTCAAGATGGGGCATCACGCTCCTCTTGAATTTAGGTTTAAAGCTGCAGCAGTAGCACTCCACATGCATAGTTAACAGAAATTAAGCTTCAAGGATAATCTTTTTATTTACTTTCACCATATTTTAGCTTAATGCTTTGGCAGAGTACAATCTGGTAGGTTTCTGCAGAAATATCTGGCTTTGAATTAGTTTTTTTACACTTCCATTGACCTCTCAAATGCAAAAATATCTTTGAATGATTTCAGAACTCAACATATAAAATTTCTTGGCATATACAAAATTTCACCACCACCCCCCAAACCGCTAAAATAAATATCTCACTGAGAAATAAACACATCTTCTAAAAAGGCTTTTTGATAATTGTGTGGGTATGTTGGTATTGTTAGAAACATATTAAATATGAAAGAGTATGAGAAACTGCAGTCAAGGGTAACAGTAAGAACAACAGTCCTGATATGCAGTCTGTTGTTATGGGGAAAACCTTGAGTGCAATGTTTAAAGCGTAAACACTGCTTAATTTCCAAATGCCCATCTTTCTAGCAAGAAAAAAAAAGATGACAAAGAACCAAATTATTGGATTAAGTCACAGATAGGACAAAGAATAAATGTAATTTTTATCCTCCTTATGCATATGAAAGAATGGCATTATTGCTTACCAGTGTCAGAACATTGGCAAGAACTTATACTAGCAAGTTAGAAAAAATGTCAATAAAAAATTGAATTGCTGATATAATCTGAATATATTTTTCTTTTCTTACAGGGACCACGTGGCCCCGATGGTCTTCCAGGTGAGAAAGGTATACCAGGAGAAGGCATTCAAGGCCAGAAGGTAGTTTTATGGAAATTATTTTTCTTAACATTGTGGGCCAAATTTGCAGTAGTATCTAAGTTATTTGAGATAGCCAGTTATTCCACTGTATATAATGTGAGCTGATGGACCTTGGTCTTCTCAATCACTCTGCTCTCTGAATACCCCTCTGAGTTCAGATACTCAGATATTCAGATAATAAATAATAAAAAAAATAAATTGTACAGTCCTTCTAACAGTGGTAAATTAATGATTTCCTTATTTATGTGTTTAACCTTATTTTTTCACCTTATATTTACATGCTTAACCTTATTTTGATAGCATTAATGAGATAAATTTTCTTCTGAAAGACTACTTAGCTATTTATGTCCGATGTTGGAAGAAAGCATTCAGGAACAGTTTTCATTCTGTCTTACCATTTTGGGAAACTAAAAGATGGGTTCTATGAGTCTCTATGGACAGCTACCTCATTAAGGGCACTTCCTGGGTTAATAAATGTGAACATTACTTTTTTAAAAAAAAGTACAAACGGGCAAAGATTTATGATTAAATCACAACTGGGATTCCCATCAAAATATACCCTGCTTTTATAGTGGCTTGAAGATACTCTAGAGCCTTGAACTACTAAGCAAAGTATTTCCTCCTTTAATGGAACATATGTTAGTCATGTCCTTGCACCAGGTTCTGAACTGCTTTCTCTGACTAATGAGCATATTACTGCATTTTCAAAATGTAGCTTCCTTCCTATTTCATTTTCTCCATTTGAAGTCCTGTGTTCAACAACACAATGACTGCAGATTAATCATGTTATGAATTGTGAGTGAATTGCTTTTCTCTAAGGCTTATAATTCCTTTGACAGTTTTTCTTATTTGTGAAGGAATATTTTTTTTTCTTCATTATCCACATTGTGATAACCTGTTTGTCTAGGATGATGGGTGCTCTTTATAAATTCCCAGATACAGTTATAAAACGATCACATATTTCTAGGGTGAAAAAGGCTCTAAAGGTGAAGCTGGTCCTCCTGGACTGCCAGGTCAACAAATCAAAGGTGACAAGGTGAGGCACAAAGTATTTTTCTAATCGTACCTATAGTTAATTATATTTACAATTACATTAATGATGAATTCTTCACACAATATCAGAACAATAAAAAAGTACATTTTATCTGGAATCTGAGGAGCTATGCTACACTGTCCTGTGCAGTTCCATAAGATGCATACATCCATACAAGTATCTGAGCCTGCTAATGTTAACTGGGAGCACTAAGGAGTGTATTCTATTCAGCTGAGAGTATGAGGGAAGAAATGGACTTTTTTCTTCTTGAATTAATTTCAGAAATATTGTATTTAAAATATTTAAATGTTTATTGAAATATTTTTTTAAATGTAGAAACCTCTTTGAGTCATCTAATCTAATGAACCTGGAACAGGCAGAGGAACACTCTGGCGTTTTAAATTTGTTAGCTTTTTGGTGCCCAGTCCCCCAAAGAGGAATCTAGCACGATTTTAATTCACCTGGCCTGATGGAATTCCAGTCTCTATCTTGTGCATCTGCAGAGTGGCTGATGCAACATGGCCACGTCCTGTAGAGCAGAGGCAGTGATGCCAAATCCTCCTTCTCATGATTTAGTGGAATAGCCCTTCTCCTACTCCCCATTGTTCTCCTTCCCTCCTGTCTCCACAACTCCTGTTCTCCTCATTACACTACACTCAGCTTCAGTGAGAGGAAAGGATGGCACTCCCACCCAAAGTCATTGACAGTTTAGTCAGGAGGGAGTGCTTCGTGGATATGGGAAGTTCAGCTTGATCTTACTCATCTCACTGTCCAGTCAAGCAGTTCTCCAAAGTCTTCAGAGCAACCTAGGTGGTGTAGTGTGGTCTGACTTGACCTGTTTGTGAGAGAGGTGCTTAGTGAGCACTTGCCAGACAATCTTGCTTGAGGCTTTAGTTAAAGGAAGAGTGGTTATCTGCACAGGAATAAGTTATATTTCCATGTCTGTATAGGAAAAGAGCAGTGATGGCCAGGACAGAAAGCCTTTGGGACCATTTGAGTAAATAAGTGTTTATGGCATAAGTGAAACTAATTTTTGTTTTCTAGGGACTGGTTTCACACATCCTTGACACCTTCATGGGTCTGTGCCATTTCTAATACCCACATGACCTCCACATATTCCTTTATTCCAGTAATTGCCTCTGCCATAATCCCTCTATTCCATCCCCAAGTTCTGTGCAATACTATTATAATACTGTATGATAAAGATTTTTCAAAAGTACGATCTAGCTGCTCTGTTTACACTTGCAAGTTTTTCTTCTGAGTCTGGTGCAAGAAACTGTGTATATTTCCATACAAGAAAATCTTTAAAATTAATCTCAATATGTAAAGATAAGCTATTGGTTCTTCTAATAATAAAGTTACAGCTGTGATCATCTAATGCTATAAATGACATAGAGTTTGTAGGTAAGAAGGGGTATTGTTTTTATTAGATCAGTTGACATAGGCAGTTTTTCAGGTATTCCAAAGATACTTAATTAAAATAAAAGCAGCAAAGCTCAAGATAATACAGCCTGGGGACTGTTGCTCTGTGTTTAGTTTAAACATGCTTATTAGCTAGTGTGGACTATTGCAATTTAGCTCTTGGGTATACTTTTTATCTAGGGTGAACAATGCCAAGTAGGACCACAGGGTCCAGAAGGACCACCAGGAATAGGCAATCCGGGAAGCCAGGTAAGTCTACATTTTGGACATATAATGAGTGTTAGCCTGTAGTTTTATATTCTGACTTATCGGAGCTCTAATTTTGATATGATGACATTAAAAATCTCACAATGATTTTTCATTTTTGAAAGTATCAAATTAGTCTTGAGGCAAAGCTTGTAAATATAAGTGATTCCAAATGATTCAAATGGCCTTAGAATCAAGCAACAGAAATTTGTTCTAAATTGCTTAATAATTTGCATAGAAGCTAATTTGCATAGGGAGATTCTGAAGGAAATCAGGGGTAAAAAGAGAGTTTACCGACTATGGAAGAAAGGGCTGGCTACTTACGAAGAATTCAGGAAGACAGCAAGATCATGCAGAAAGAAAATCAGGGATACAAAAGCGCAAATTGAAGTTAAATTGGCCACTTCTGTTAGGGATAACAAAAAGTC
>JANHFX010008932.1:6439-21604 GCA_027560015.1 Chloroceryle amazona
AGAGCAGGAGACTCCACAACCTCTCTGGGCAGCCTGGGCCAGGCTCTGTCACTCTCACAGGGAAGAAGTTTTTCCTCATGTTGAGGTGGAACTCCCTGTGTTTCAGTTTGAGACCATCACCTCTTGTCCTGTCACAGGCCACCACTGACAAGAGACTGTCACCTTCTATTTAACCCCCACCCTGCAGAGATTTGTAACCATTCATCAGCTCCCCTCTCAGGCTTCTCTTCTCCACCTGAACAGCCCCAGAGCTCTCAGCCTTTCCTCACCGGAGATGTTCCAGTCCCTTCATCATCTTTGTATTCTCCCAGGTCAATCAGCTGCAGGCAGGTAGGGTTGGAGGACGGCGCATTTGTCAACGTACATTTACAGATCCCATCCCATTGCTCACTTCCACGCACTCAATGTGGATGATGGGACCACCCACCTTCAACATACAGAAGGTTATGATCAACGCTTTTGTACACCCTGACCTCCACAGGCTTTGTGAAGGGCAGAGGTGATGCTCTGCTAGAGGCTCACCCAGGTGTGGTCACCAGCAGATGCAAAGGAAAAGAGGAGAGCTTCTGCCACTGCGCCTCGCTCGTGACTGTCTGTAGCTGAGGGACTCCAGCGTTCAGACACTACGTCCACAATTTATTCTATTAATTTCCTTAATTATTTCCAACCTAGCTGGTGGCCTCCAGGGCACCTGGTGGTAGCACGTGCAGCAGCTTCTTTGCTGTGCAAGGTGGACCTGCTCTTGTTTGAACCTGCTGTCCTCCATAGGATGGGACACGTTTCCTCACAGAAACACAGCCCCAGGCCTAGAAAGGACTTGGAAGTTTGACCATCATTTGAATATTTAATAATATGTATCTTCACAGGGGAACCATGGTGACCTCAACATGAGGAAGAATTTCTTTACTGTAAGAGCATTGGAACAGCTGCCCCAAAGACGTTGTGGAGTCTTTGGAGACTTTCAAGCCCTGTCTGGATGCACTTCTATGTGATCTGCTCTAGTTCTGTCCTGTTCTGGTAGGGGGTTTGGACTTGATGATCTCTGGAGGCCCCTTCCAACCCCTACGTTCTGTGATTTCAAGCTATCCCAGTACGTACGCCAAATCAGGACACTACCGAACTTCTCCTCGCTGTTCACCATGGGACTCACAGGCACCAGGTTGAGAGGGAAGAGCTGACCCAGCAGAAGGCTCCGTCCTGCGGGTCAATTCTTTGCTTTAGCAGCACGATAAGCCAAGAGCCGTGGTGAAGCTCAGAAGCTTGCCTGGTGTAAAATGCCACAGGTGGCCTGTTTTCAACCAGTAACATTATCACAGCCATATGAAACTGATGGCTCACGATGAATAAAACATAGGACAAAAGCAGAAACAATAATTCTCCAATAATGTAAATTAGTCACTTCCAGCTCACAGAACATCTCCAGAGAGAAAATAACAACACAGACAGAAAACACGAGCGAGCTCCCCAAGATCCCAAGCATTTTGAAGAAGGCATCCGCCTATCACCGCTGGGATTTCCACCGGTGGAGGATGGAGTGGGGCTCACATGTGGGTTGCACATCTCTCTGCTTGCTTGCTTCTTGCTCTTTCACCTTGTGTACCTGCAAACAGGTATGAGAGGGAGGCTTCTGCCTTGCCTTACCTCTGACAGGTGCTCAACAGACAACGTTCAAGGAGAGAGCAGGGCTTGTTTGGGAACAGAGAAGGTAAGGAACGGGCAAGCAGGCAGGTCAGCAAAAGGAGGCAGAAGAAAGGGAGTTTATAGGTGGGGAAACCTCTGGGAATTTGAATCGCCTATTACTAATTTTTGGGATGTGTGTGCATAAGGAAGCACAGGACGGATGTTTCCAAAGGCTGGAGAAGACAATGGAGACAATGAAATGCAAGAAGAAAGGGGATGTGCCTGTGGATGACCACTTGCCTCAACTGCAGTAACTCGGAGAGCAGAGCTGAGCTCTAGAAACAAAAGTGAGAAGAGTTCAGACGGCGGGATCTTCACATAGGGCGGGGGAGAGATGAAGTGTGAATGAGACAAAGAATCTGCAGTTTGCAGAGACCTACCGAACAAGAGGATCTTTCAGGAGTGGTGTGCCCATGAAAGGTCAGATCCCGCGGGACAGGGAGAAACACCAGCGACTCTGAAAGGAAAGCTGACAAAGGGGCTTGTCGTGAAGCAGAACAAGAAGAAACCAAAGACTGGGAATAACAAAGAGGAGAACAGCTGGGTCCCTGGGAAGAAAAACTAAACCAAGAGAGGTCTGGGGTATAAAGGCGATGGGCAGAGAATACAGCGGGTAGCGGGAGAGCACAAAACACAGAGCCGTTTGCGGACCGAAGAATAAAAGGGAGAGAATATGGATTTCAGATGGCATCAGGCCATTGAAGAGATACACAACTGGGGTCAGGCTATTATGAAGAACTGATAGGAGGAAAGTCACTCTCCAGCTTGAATTTATGAACTTTGCTGGAGCTGGAGTGGATGGACGAAGAGGACAGGG
The DNA here is from genome assembly GCA_027560015.1 of Chloroceryle amazona. Classification (NCBI taxonomy): domain Eukaryota; kingdom Metazoa; phylum Chordata; class Aves; order Coraciiformes; family Cerylidae; genus Chloroceryle; species Chloroceryle amazona. Next base: position 8,937 of record JANHFX010008932.1, read on the forward strand.
GGTGGAAAACGATGGTCAAAGATGTAGAGTCGGATGGACTCCGGGTCTCCGGAGGAGGAGGGCAGGAGCACAGCTTCACAGGCTGTACTTCAAGGACGGTCACACGTGGTTCAGTCACAGGGAAGAATTCCAAATGATTTTTCTTGATTGCACCATGTAGTCTAGGGCACTGGTCTGCTAAGATCACAGCTGACACAGCAGAGAAAGACAGTAGCTAAAAAAAGGAGATCAAAGGGAAGAAGTCGCAGAAAGCAAGCAGTGGAGCCAAAAAAGAATCCAGCTAATTTTAAGCACAAGATGGACAAATTAATGGACAGAAGGACAGGATGCAGTTGCCTGTGAGAGGAATACACAGGACTCAGTGACCTGGAGAAACCCCTTTCAGCCCTGCAACTGATGTTATGTGAAGGATTCTAAGTGCCTCAAAAAAATCCTCGGCATCACAGCTGAGAAAATTCCCCAGTCCTCACAGTTCCTGTCAATTTTCCTATGACTTGTGCTCAGGGTTGCACGAGAGCTGTCAGCAACTACAGCGTATGCACAGAACTGGAAGAACACAAACGCAACACCCAAAACAGACCCTCCACTGCCTTGCGAGCAGGTGTTCTTCAGCCCAGATGGCCAAGTAAGCCAAAGCACTTCTGTGTTCTCATTTAATAGCCCACATGATACTCAAGAAGTTTTAAGGACTTCAGTGATGCTGGAGTGGAGGCAGATGTGGTCAGAGAATGAAAGTCAATCATAGAATGAATTGCGTGGGAAGGGACCTTGAAAGGTCCCCTAGTCCAACTCATCAGAAGGTCTCCCCGGAGCCTTCTCCTCTGCAGGCTGAACCCCCCCAGCTCTCCCAGCCTGGCTCCCAGCAGAGGGGTTCCAGCCCTCCCAGCATTGCTGGGGCTCCTCTGGCCCTGCTCCCCCAGGTCCCTGTCTCTCCTGTGCTGAGGACTCCAGAGCTGGACATGGTACAGTGTCCCAGCTGAGTCCCATCAGCTCCCTCTGCTCCCACCAAAGCAGCAATGTCCTGGCAGGACATCCCTTCACTGGTTCTTTGGAGTAATAACCAGATTATTTCTTCTCCTAGAAATTCAACAGGATACAGAAAGCAAGGGCACGAGAAGCAACACTCCCTCTCAGAAATGAAATCAAGGGGTGATGGTTATTTATGTAGAACAGAGGAGGAAACACCCGAATTACAAAAGCTAAAACCTCTGGACGTGTTCCCACACTCATCTCCAGTCACATAAACGATGGGCCTGATGCTCACTAGAAACTGGGACTTTGTTGTGCAGCTTGGATTTCAGCATGTCCCTACTAACACTCATGTTACAAAGGAGAAAGGGGGAATTTATACCAATTTATACAGCCACGAGGAAAATCTCCTCAATTCCTGTCCTCCACAAAGAAGACAACAAGTTGCTTTGCTTCTTTCTCAGCCAGAAAATGTCCATTCCCCCCCAGTACAGCATGCAGCCATCCTTACTGGATCTTACAAAGTAGACGGGTCCATCAGAGGTGTCACGGCGAGAGGAGATGCCCTTCAACCTCCCCAGCTGGAGATCCCTGCTTCCCCAGATGCTGGCTCAAGGAGACACCGTGCCAAGGGGCTTGCTGGAGAGATTTTCTCCACCCAAGAGGCCCCTCTGAAGACTCTTCCTGGGGAAGCAGCACAGATTTGGCTCACAGCATTCTCCAGCAGAAGCAGCGATGGTCACGGTGACGCCCTGGAAGTACTTAGAGGGGATGAATTGAGCCAGCTAGCCATGACAACCACATAATCCAGTGCTTGGCCACTTACACGACGATATAGCCACAGCTAGTTGAGAATCTCCTCATTCTCATTTCCTGGGCACCAGCATTATGCTGTTGAAGCTTAGTATCAAGCAGAGGAGAAAAATAACCCTACCAGGTAAAAAAATAAAGAGCCTTGTAGACTGACTGAAAGCCCACCTACACATTTGGGAATGAGATTAGATGGACTGGATCACGGGTTAGTGACAACTGTTCTGTAATTAAATTTGCAAGAGCATTTTGGCTTAATGCCCAAAAAACAGGTCCCTCGCACCCAGACAAAACCCAACGGACCAGTTCCTATTTCCACACAAGTTTCTGTATCAAAACCAGCGTGTCCAGCAGAAGGGAAGTGATTGTCCTGCTGTACTGGGCACTGGTGGGGACACGGGATAAAAAAGACATCAAGGTGCTGGAGCGAGTTCAGAAGGGTTAAGAAAGCTGGCACAAGATCTGGAGAAAATGTCTTATGAGGAGCAGCTGAGGGAGCTGGGGTTGGTTAGTCTGGAGAAGAGGAGGCTGAGAGGAAACCTTATTGTTCTCTACAGCCCCCTGGAGGGAGGGTGTAGTGAGGTGGGGGTTGGTCTCTTCTCCCAGGTGACCAGCGCTAGGATGAGAGGAAATGGGCTGAAGTTGCACCAGGGGGGGTTTAGGTTGGAGATGAAGACAAACTATCTTCCTGAGAGAGTGGTGAGGCCTTGGACCAGGCTGCCCAGGGAGGGGGTGGAGTCACCATCCCTGGAGGTGTTCAAAAACCATCCAGATGTGGCACTGCAGGACAGTTTAGTGGTCCTGAGAATATTTAATAGACGGTTGGACTTGAGGATCTTGAAGGTCGTTTCCAACCTTCATGATTCTACAGCTTTCACATACCGAGTGCTTTTATTTGTTGTAGATCGTGAGGGTAGATGGAGAGGGAGTATCTGAAGTGAAGGAAAAAAATCTTTTTATGGAGGAGTGGGGGAAGAAAGCGAAGAAGATGTGGCTTTTTTTTCCCGCAGAGTTGTGAATAAGCGCAGGTGTTCTATATGTGCGGTTGTATCTTTCAGGAGAAAAAAAAAATAAAAAGAGCTTTAGAGAAATTAATTACATGTCAGAGCCTCTGACAGGTCTTTTAAGAATTATGATACCTTTGAATGAAAACATTATATACTTAAAAAGAAATACCATGTAAATGTCTCTGAGATATTTACATTCAGTGGAGTAATAGTAGAAAAGAATTCGGGTCTACCCGTGGTACGAATGGATGCTGAACGTGCCGTGCTCCTCCTAACGCCGTCTCCTGCCCTTGCAGAACTTCATTAACTCTCCTGCAGAAGCACAAAACAGAGTTCAAGGGCATCTGCCCGGACTCAGCTGTGAACAGAACCAGCAACGCTCTCCCAAAGAGGCAGACCTGCTGCTCTTGCCTCTCTAGGCTGCTGTTGAGACCGCAGCTCCTCTCCAACGTGAGGCCACCGCACCACACACCTCCTCCGGTGTCAAAGCAGGCAGCAAGACCTCTGCAGAGGAAAATATCCACATGCTTTTCTATTTGTGTTGGTGGGGTTTGGTTGTGGGGTTTTCTTACTTGTTATATTTTTCTCAGTTTTGCCTTTTAGCCCTGACAAAACCCGGGCAGGACATGAGATGGAGAACTGCCCATGGAGAATGTGTGATGGGGCAGCGAGCCCCGGGAGCCACAGAAGTGATGCCAGGCTCATGATGTTCACTGACCTGAGGGATGCTATTTTCCTACCACATTCTGATATTCCCAAGGCCCTTTTATTCCAGAGAATCCATTTAATCCTTGTTTTTTTTCACTATAGTTTGATAACTGGTGGGTGAGGTGATAAAAATTTCCACTTGCCAGCAGATGGGGACGTATTTTACTACTAAGTCTCTAAAAGCACCTCTCTGAGTAAACCTGTTTTTCCAAGAATTCATGTTTTTATTTAGGTCAAAGGTCTCCGAATTTTGCCCAGCACCACGACAAGAAAAAATGTCAAAGACTACTTGAGGTTTCCAGAACCTCATGTAGGGTTGGAAGAGCCTCAGAGGGTCGGAAAGGTGAAATTTGTAAGGAAGGGTAGAGTGTGAAACCATCCTCCCATTCAACCCATCATCAAGTACTTCCCCAGTCCACGAAAGGGACGTTGGTTGGGCTGAAGGGTTTAGGTGACAAAACTATTTTTCTTGAAAAATCTCATGAGGAAATCTTATCTCCTGGCAGTTCCCTGGATTTTTTTCTATCAACGATGGTGGGCACGTGGGAGAAAAGACCTAGTGAAGGAGAAATAGAAAACAAAGAGGGCCCTTGTGGGTTGATCCCAGCAGTGAGACATCCAAAACCCTTCAAGAAGGTATGGCTTGATAGAGTCAACGTTAGCTGAGAATAAGTTTGGCAACCTAGGTATAAATACAGATAAAAGCCTCCAATTAGGGATAAATCCAAGGGGAAAAAAAAAAAAAGCTGATAAAAAAAAGAGCTTGCAGAGAAAATGGAGAACACAAAACCCACAAAAAGAAGAAACAATTTAAGAAGTAGTGTGTTCCCAGAAGGTGTAAAGGATGGATGGCTTGTTAATATTCATAGCAAGCCTCCACTTTTTCCATCCGCTGAAAGCAGATGCAACAATTATCGCAGAGCCTGAGCCCCAACTCCAGCAGACCCCGAGATATGATATTAAGAGCAGACTATTTTACAGCCGACTCTGGAAATAAATGACAGTTTCTGACCTTACTCTGAGAGGACATAAGGTGCAAGTGTTTCAAGACCTGTCACAAACAACTTTTAAGGTAAAAGGAAGGGAGAGAACAAAATTATAGCCTTCCTGACAAAGCACACGTAAAATACAGCAAGAGCTTTCTCTGTAAATGTGTTCTTACACATCAAGAACAGCAGTATATCATAAAGGGGGAAAAGGCAGCAATTAAAATCCTTGAGAAGCTGCAACGCATGAGGGAATGTGTGAAATACAGCGTATTTCAGAATAACACTGAGCCCCACGAGCAAAGGGACAGCTGCTGAACCCGAACCACGAGGGCATCAAAACGCAAAGGGAGCGGAGAGACATCGCACCACGGGGGTGCAAGGGACTGGTGTGAGGCAAGGCAGTGACTGGGGACAGAGGGAACCTCGTGGGGGGAAAAAAAAAGTCCAAGTAGTAATGTGGAGAATAAAGAGACTGAGAAAAGGGGAGGGAAAAGGATGGGTCCGAGTCCAAAAGCAAAGGACACCAGCCTTGGAGGAGCACAGCTCAACACCACGTCCCCAGAGATGGCCATCGAGAACCTGTTAGAAAGTTGTTGACTCAGGTAAGGAAGAAATCACCAGACTTGGGGTGAATTTACACCTTGGGGCCAGGAGGCTATTCTGGGAATAACAAGGATAGGGAAATGGTAGACTAATGAGGGTTTCAGTAAATGCACTCAGTTTTAGGGTCAAGAAGCAGAAAGAGGATTTCTGGCTAATAAGAGGGGAGCTGATGGATGATTCCAAATCTCTGCAGGGTGGGGGGCAAGCAGAAGGGGCCAGGCTCTTGTCAGTGGTGCCCTGGGATAGGACAGGAGGTGATGGTCGCAAACTGAAATACAGGGAGTTCCACCTCAGCGTGAGGAGAAACTTCTTCCCTGGGAGAGTGACAGAGCCTGGCCCAGGCTGCCCAGAGAGGTTGTGGAGTCTCCTCTGAAGCCTCACCTGGCTCTGTTCCTGTGTGGGCTGCCCTGGGTGACCCTGCTCTGACAGGGGGGTTGGACTTGATGAGCTCCAGAGGTCCCTTCCAACCCCACCATTCTGTGACTCTATGGCTACCAAGAGCAAGGGAGGACTATTAAGAAGAATCAATGGGTTTCTTTTTGGTCATCCTCTCTCATTTTATAACAGAGGAAGGAAACGAAGCAGCAATTAATGTCATCAAGTGTGCAGTTTTGAAAAGCTCTGGCAAGCTGAGGGGTAGACCTTCATCTCTTGAAAAGGAGGAAGAATACAAACTTTGGTTTAGCTGTGATGGCCTCAAGGAAAACCATTTTTACAATTATTAAAGAAGATGAATAGCCTTATCTAAAGAAAGACAGTTTTACAATTGATGATGGACAGACCTGGTATTAAGCCATTGGTACAAGCCTATTAAAAAAAAAAATATAATAAAAAAATTGGTGCTGAAAACTGACACAGGTTACAGCTGCCACCTTGCTCCCCGGGACAGGCTTGTAATTTTAGGAGCTAAATACATCTTTTCTGTCACAGACAGGCAGGCTGCTGGATGAGGAGTTCTGGTCTATCCTGACCAAAGGTCACCTCAGAAGACAATTAACAGCAGCAGCTATCCAGCCAGGGTTAGCTCTTTCTTTTTACATCTTATTAGGATTACTAAGTTAGTTAAAGAAGCAGAAGTTCTTTGGGATGGGATGAGGGGAAGGCAGGAGAGGATTTTAGGGATTTCCCAATCTTAGCTCTTGATACATCAAGACTGTAAAGCCTGGAGGAAAAGGAGCTATTTGGTGGAAGAGCAAGATCTGAATATATTAGGAAGAGGAAGAGCACTGATCTCACCTCTCCATGACACCAGCAAGTATTTTAGGACTTGATACACTCTCTATAGCTCCGTGAGGGTCTCATTATTTTCTAACAGACTTGGCTTCAGTAGACAGGAACTCAAATATAACCAATACTGGGGAACAGCGCAAATCTTCTCGGCACAAGAGAGACACCAAGATCTTCAGGAGTATCCAAGAGCAAATCAGTAAATTGTCACGGGAGACTGGCAAGGCCATGAAGAGAGGGAGTAGCTCGTTAATCAGATTCGTTAACAAATCATAAGAACACAAACCACCACCATCAGCAATATACCAAAAAAACCCAAACCCAAACACACAAGAGCCAAACCAGGGTCACCCAGGATTGAGCCCCTTCCAACCCTGGGTTCAAAAACTGGCAATGGTCCCCAAACCCCCAAATATCACCCACGGTACAGGAAATTAGAAGTAAATTGAGAGTTGTGCAATTTAGTAAAGCAAATAAAAGTTATTATCTGAAACAAACAGTAGGTGAGCCCAAGAGAAGCCCCCCCCCCCCCAAAAGGTTGTCAATCCTGTTGATAAGAGATACTAAGGAAAAGGGATGATTTCCTTGGGCGGGAAATCAGACACTTTTTGGACAATTGGAAAAGGATTCTCCTCTCTCAACTGTCTATTTTAGTTTGTGTGAGAGGTAAAAACCTGCCTCAGCCAGAACCAGGAGAGAAAGTCCTTAAACGAGCCCTTGAGGGAGCAGGAAGCAGATACCACCACTTAACCCAAAGACTGATAAGCAAGCAGATCCCCAGCGGTTTACAGCTGGATTTTAAGGGCTCCCAAATGTTTTAATGGCTCTGATTAATTAGGTTGTGTATTCAGGAGATGCTCCCTCCACTGGAAGGGACCAAAGAGAGCTGTAGTAAGCATACAGGTGACAGGTCCTACCAACTTTCTGTCCTATAGACTCCCTTCATCAATAGATGTCAATGCTGAGCGTTGCCCATCTCCTGACCCCTGCCCTTGAGCTCTTGCTCAGCATTGCTCAGCTCCCCTCTCAGGCTGCTCTTCTCCAGCTGCACAGCCCCAGGGCTCTCAGCCTTTCCTGGGCACAGAGATGCTCCAGGTCCCTCAGCACCTTTGTAGCCTCTGCTGGAGTCCAGTAATTCCTCTCCTCGCCTGAACTGGGGAGCCCAGAAGATGTCCAAGGACAGCCCTTAATGTTGCTTTTAGCCTTTCCTCCTTAAAACCAACTGTATGCCAAACGTAGTTTTCACTCATTCTCCAACTATGAAGATAAATCAGAAATGTTAAGAGCCTGCATTTCTGAGAAAATTAGGCTGGAATGATTAAAAACCCCAACTCTGATAAATCTGCATAGGTTGAAAATTCAGCACCATACTGGGGTATTAACCTGACAAAAAAAACCAAAACACGAGGAACACTCCAAAGTTAATTACGTATCAGTCTAGTCTAACAAAAGCCATTAAAAATAGTTTGGGATGGAGATTTCTTGCTGGGCAGAACTGCTTCATTTAAATGAACTTATTACCAAAATTCTCTTTCTGCTGCGGTATTTACGGGCAGGTCTACGAGATGGGATCTTCAAAGCTTCTCAAACTCCTCTTATGAATCTAATCAGGAAATAAGAGACACCAAGGTCAAGAGCATTAATATTACAGAAGCTTACTAAGAAAGGGGATGTTTCACAGTCCCTTACACACCAGCTACTATCAAATAACTCAGCTGAAGAACGGTGTGTAAAATTTGGTTTAAAAACTTACTAATACAGAGCTGGAACAGCCCAAGAAATGGATTTCCCAGAGGTATGCTGAAGAAAAGACACAGTCCTAAACTTTATAATTACCTCCTTTTAACTTCTTAAGGTTCCCTAACAGAAATATTCTCTTCTCGTCCCTGTTCACCAGCAGGTTTAAAAAGAAAAATAAATAAAAAGAAGAAAAAAAAAAAAGATTTTTTTTTTTTTTCTGTACAAATTTGTAATATATTGAAGTTAGGGCTAAGGAGGGCTATTAAGCTGGCTGGAGCTGGAGGAGGATATGAAAGCTCATCAGGATATTTGCAGGAAACCTAGTGGGGTAAACATTTCTCTTTTCTAATATCTTCAAATTAGAAATTTTATAGGAAGAAAAAAAAAAAAAAAGAAATCTTAGCAAAGCTCGTACGTCTCTTATTAGCAATTAGCCGGTGTGGACTCAGGATAAAAAGTGTTAATTTCTAAAGTACACATCATTTTCATAAAAGCAGAGCTAGGAAGACCAAAGAACTGAGTGCTTGGCTCAGGGACAGGAAGAAATTAAGCAAGAGCAACGGGAGGAAGGGCTCGTTCCTCCCGCGCTTTCGCTGCGTTGACGATAAAATGCTAAGATGTGGGTATCAGCTTTAAGAAACTAAGGAAAGCAGATTGCTAGAGAAGAGGTGAAAGTGAGAGCTATCCCCCCTCAGAAAAGGTGACATCACTTGTGGATGTAGAGGACAAAAATCTCTTGGCCATTAATGCCAAGGTCCTAGCCGGAGCCTTTGAATCTTCATGAACAACTTGAAGTTTTACAAGGATTTTTTCCAGTTTCTATACGTATAAATAACTATACTGATAGCAGATGGGCTCTTCCACACCATTTCCTCTTGAAATTCCCCATTTCATGCCATTCCTGCATATTCCTTCTGCTGGGAGAGGAAACCCTGAGCTTTTAGCTCCGGACTGCAAAGCTGGGGTTACTTCTGATCATTTGCTTTTGCTTTCAAAACCTTTAATCACACAACCAGGTAGCAGCTCTTAAATACATCAACATCATCATCACTTTTTCCTGGAGACCACCTCGGTGTGTTGGGTCTGCCAGGTGAGTTGAATCTAAAAGTGACTTAGGCTTTGAGAAACGATCTGGCACCAACCGACTTGCTCACAGTTTCCTAAGGGAGCGAGTAGTTTCCTAGAGCTGACACAGTTGGACCACCAAATTTTACGGGTAAAATGGCTTCGCAGCCTCATCCCGTGATGTGCATCCGAAGGAGCAAAAGCGCCTGACTAAAAAGGGAATAAGGGTAGGGAGGAAAAGCAAATGATCAAAACACTTTATCACACCGAGAGAGGAACTTATTAGGCCCGATAAGGAGTCTGAAGTGATGACAATTATAAGATACCATCCATTTTTAGCTAATAATTGAGAAAAAGGATGAATTATTTGAGGAATAATATGTGATCATTTATTTAAAGACTTATTCTAATGTATACGCTGGAGGAAGCAGAGCTAAGGTGGCACGAACACTTTTAACGCTTCCGTTCCTGGACGGTTATACCTTGCAGAGATTTAATAGCACTGTGTTTAGGTTTCAAATACAGTGGCTGGTTTAGTTTCTAGGGTCTCTGCCTTTATAAAACAGCAAGTTGGTTTTTTTTACAAGGCCATTTTTGGGCTCATTCTACTTTCCCTCCACTTTCTATATTCACGTTTGATAAACCTGCCAACGTTTTGCCTTTGAGAAGGGGCTCGGTTATGTGGAAATCCCAAACAACCCCATCCCTGACTCCAGGTGCCTTAGGAGCTCACCCGATTAAACCAACGTCAATTAAATACAAAGCCACAATCGCTTTAATTTTCGAAGGATTTTGGGTTCCGCCGAACACTGTAAGTGATTTCCAAAGGCAAAATCCTGCATTAAGAGAGAGATTACAGCTCCTAAGATAGCTGTCCAAATCTCCATCCGTATCCAGGTAACAATCTGGAATGCTGATATTTAAGAGGAAAAATATCTGGACAGTTGCCCCAGCTCCCTGGGAAGCGATGTTTAGTTAAAGTCTTGGATATCACTGAAAGAAGATGTGGAGATGTCACACTGCGGCTGAAGGGTTTTTTCAAGTGCTGAATTATTCACCCGTGAATCTCAGAAGTGAAATCCAAATGCTCCGGTACTGCCCTGGCTTTAGACAATGTCTAATTCCTTTCTGTGCCACTGCAGGGTCTCTTCATCAGCTTTCTTTCATCTATAATCACAGCCAGGTCATGGATTATTAGTCATATTCAGAACCGCAGAATTCAAACCCTGCTACACCAATCAACCAGCCTGGGACTCCCGAAACCTTCCCCCCGCGTTAATAACCAGGCACCGGTTTCACAGGGGCACAGAGAAGTACAAATCACAGCAGCCATTTGCCCAAGAATTTGCCCAAGAAATGAGAGCTGAAGCCCGAGCTGAGGCCACCAGAAGAACCTGCTCTGCTCACCTGCCCACTCCCAGGAGCTCCCTAAGGGTCTCCGTCCGTCCGCCCATATGGCACCAGGAACACCAGCTCAACACCGCCACACAAGCTGGAAACTGGAGTTATTTTATCCCATGATTAGTGCCCTTTCCTGGGATGTAACCACCTTTAATTTGGGAACAGAAGGAAAAACTGTTTGATGCTTTGAGCTTTCACAAGCCCCAGGTACAGCGAGCGCCGCTCCTCATCCAACACTGTGAGCTGCCTGCTGTGCCACCCCACCAGCACAGCATCCTCACTGGGGAGCTGCTGGGGACTGGGGACGCTTCCTCAGCCTGCACCAGGCTCAGCGCAGTCCCCTTGTGACTGCGGTGGCCAAGCATCGCCCGGCTGTGCAGGGGCTGCTGGTCCCAGCAATGCTGTGCAGGTCCTGCAACCATCTCCCCTCCCCAGCATCCATTATTTTCCTTTTCATAGAATCACAGAATCCCAGGTTGGAAGGGACCTCCAGGATCCTCTGATCCAACCTTTTTGGCAAAAGCCCAGTCTAGATAAGCTGGCCCAGCACCCAGTTCAGCTGAATGTTAAAAGTGTCCAGCGCTGGGGACTTCACCACTGGCCTGGAGAGATCATCCCAGTGGCTGATTGTCCTCGTGAAAAATTGTCCTCTTGTGTCCGTCAGAATCTCCCCAGGAGTACCTTGCATCCATCACCCCTCCTCTTTTCCGTATGACCCCACGTAAAAAGGGAGTCTCCATCTTCTTTGCAGCCACCCTTTAAATACTGAAACACGGCGATGAGATCTCCCCTCAGCCTTCTCCAGGCTGAACAAACCCAGTTCTCTCAGCCCTTCCTCATAAGGCAGCTTCCCAGTCCTTGGATCATCTCCACGGCCCTTCCCTGGACCCTCTCCAGCCTGTCCATACAATTTTTTGTACAGCAGGGACCAAAATGGAACATGGTATTCCAGGGGTGGCCTCACCAGCGCCGAGTAGAGTGGGATGATGACTATCTTATCTCTCCCTGTTCTTTCCCCATGTGAACGTAGAAAGAAGGAAAAAAAAAAGAGATTAACAAAGAAAAAAAAAATCATAAACAAAAGCATTTATCAGCTTTTGCTGGAGGTGTTACTCTGCATATTGAGCTGCACGGCTGTGACTGTTTCATTAGGAGGACCTCAGTTACGTCTCCAATGTTAACGAGTCTTGGAGCACGGAGTAAAAAAAAAAATACTACAGGCAATGCCGCAGCAAAGATAAATAGGTAAACATTCTATGCCTGACGTTAGTTAATACATCATGGCTTTATTCACTTCGGGCAGCTGTGAAATCAATTCTTCACTAAAAATAAAAAATTTGTACCCAAATCTGCGCTCACGATACGAGCGAAGCAAGGAACGATGCAACGGGGAGGGGATGACTCAAGTCTGCTGATTTCAGCCCTGCTGAAATCTTTGGGTCTTCCACAAAATGTGACTTTTTCATCAAAAGTAAACAAGTTGGCTTCTTTTTTTTTTTGGGAAGCATTCTCAGAAGTTAGCAGTGGTGTGGTCCCAGCTTCTGATGGACACTTTATTGTCATCTCCAAAGTATCCCGGCTAAATTGGTAGCACAAGAACTATTAAAAATAATAAAAAAAAACCCACCCCTAACCCTTCTCTTTGGTAAAGCTGAAAGAAAAACAAATAAAGCCCAAAAAACCCCATTTAAAGTTGTCAAAATCCCATCTGAATGAACTTTGGCACCTCACACCAGAAAGAAGTCAAGACCAAACTGGAAGCAGCCTGTTAAATGCAAACTGAAGGATGAATTCACAATTTCATACTGATTTCTTGCTGGAAAAGCAAGACCAGATCAGAGATAACTCATCCTCAGTGATAAAAATGAGTCAGCTGGAATTTCTTAGGTTGCTTTGCTCGTGTCCTTGCTGTCACCCACCCATCCAGCCCCAGCCCTCAGACTCATGCAGAGATTTAAGAGAGGAACAGGCTTGTGGGAGTGCCTGGCTGAAAGGCTGCCCAAGGGGAGCACATCTCACAGAAGCCCAGCATGGTGAGGGTTGAAAGAGGTCACTGGAGATGCTCTGGTGCCACCCCCCTGCTCCAGCAGGGTCACCCAGAGCAGGGGGCCCAGGATCCCATTGTCCAGGTGGGTTTGGAATCTCTCCA
>JANHFX010008932.1:47780-60113 GCA_027560015.1 Chloroceryle amazona
AGAAAAGAGATTGGCCCCTTCCATTGGACACCCACCCTTCAGATATTTCTAGGCATTAACAAGGTCCCCTCTCAGTCTTCTCCTCTCCAGACTAAACAGCCCCAGTTCCCTCAGTCTTTCTTCACTGGGGAGCTGCTCAAGTCCTTCATCATCCTCATAGCCTCTGTTGGACTCTTTCCAGTAGATTCCCGTCTCCACGGTGCCAGCAAGGGGCTGTGGCCAAGTGGCTGCATCACCGTGAGGTCATCATGAGCTGTGGCAAGGGCAATGGCCGTTCACCAGCTCCAGCACCTCGGGATGCTTCTCCAGAACAAAGAGGAAAACACTCAAGCTTTTACTGGTGTCCTGTGCGAAGCAGAGGAGAAAACTGATGGGACAATCCCAGGAGGGAAGATGCCCTGGTCCAGGAAAGGGATCAATGATGGATAGAGGTGCTTAAACACTCTCCTGCTTGGGGACCTTGGCTGTGGAGGACAAGCTCTGACCCCAGCAGCAAACAAGGGGTACAGCTTAAGGAACAGAAAGCCAAGAAATACATTTGAAAAGAAAGTTGTACCCTGTAAAAAGCTGGAGAACAATTCAAGGACACCTAGTCAGCCCCAAAACCCACCAGTGCCCCTTCATTCCCTGTGTCTCAGGCAGGCACAAAGCGTAGCAGCTCCTCTTTGGGGTGACGATGGGCAACCCCCCATTTCTCTCTATCCATCTACAAAGAGGTGATGAAAACAGTCTTAGGAAAGGGAGGATGGGGACTAGGATGGGGACTCTTCTTTGCCAGAGCACCACGTACACAATACCCTGCCACTCCACTTTGAGAAACAACCCCTTATTTTTCATGCCGGTGCAGAACGTTCCAGACCGCTGCCTGCAACTCCTGCCCGTCGCTGCCCAGCCCTCCCACCATCTTCAGCAGCACTTCCAGGGCAAAACCACTCACCTACGGGCTTTGCCTGCAAGTCAGGCTCAAGGCATTGCCCAGAGAGCTGGCAACCCCCCAGTAAAATGGGGTTCTTCATTTGCCTCAATGACCTGCAGCTACTTGGACGCAGGCTGGGGCCCCCTGCCCGGGCTGTGAATAAAAATCACCACTCCTGAAAAAAGCAGCTAATTCCCCATTAGCGTTACAGAAAACTCAAGGCAGCCAGCAAGAAGAAAGCTTTTTAAAGAGATATAAAAACAGGATTTTTGTATTGAAACACATGCCACAGATGGTGTAGCAGACGAGGATTAATTCATGAATCATATTTCTTAAATGATACCATCTCTCTTTTCACTTCCATACTTTCCCTTTTTGACTCAGAAGCAGGGATTTAAGATGCCCTTCCCAGATATGAATTTTGCATGAACAAACATTGCAGAGGGAAAGAAAAAAAAAAAGATTGGGAAAAAAAAAAGAAAAAGCAGCAATAAACCAGAAAACCCAGATGTTTAAAGCTAAGTTCTCAAATGTAAGCGAACGCACAGCCCGTCTACGGAAGAACACGTGTGGAAATGAAATATATGTAGGCACAGATCTGGGACTAGGGTGGGAAAAAAACACGTTCCCTAACATTTGGAGATTACTAACGCTTCAGCCGGGGCCCTGAGCTTCACAAAAGCTGATTTTAGATCTCCTCCTATCTTACCCGCCACCCTCGCAGCAAAAGAAAAGCCTTAAGGCAAACATTGCCACCCAGAAGCCCTCCTCGCTCTGCTGTTCGTTCAGGTTTTGTCCCTCCTCCAGCCCCCATCGGTGCTTTCCTCTGGAAACCCCCGGCGCGGGTGTCGCCGGGTTGCTCTCCAGGAAAAAACTCGTGGAGCACCTCAAAACCCCAGGGGGTTGCAGAAAACGACTTCGAGTCCAAACATCCTGCCCCGCGCAAAGGGATCAACCCCGGCTCGGCGATGCTTCCAATGGAAAAAGAGAGAAGGGAATGACAAGAGAACTCTTCAAGAGCTGGAGACATCAAACCCGCAGCTCCTCATCAACTGGAAAACTCTTTCATAGAATGGTCGGGGTTGGAAGGGACCTCTGGAGATCATCTGGTCCAACCCCCCTGCCAACGCAGGTCACTCAGGGCAGCCCACACAGCAACAGATCCAGGAGGGTCTCCAGAGCAGGAGACTCCACAACCTCTCTGGGCAGCCTGTTCCAGACCAACCAAACCCATGGAAAGCCCAGGGCCTGGCATAACCGAGGCTGGAGCACAGACAGATCCAGAGTGAGAAGAAATACTACCACCATTCAAACCTCCCAGCACGCTGCCCTTCCGGGCACTTTTGCGCCTCCAAAAGGTGCCATTGTACTTTTCTTTCATCACCAAATCATCATTTCAGGCATTTTTTCCCCACTCTGCACATAAAGCAGCTGTGTCTACATTTAACAGCTTCTTTAGACACCCTTGTGCTTCCTAGTGGAGCTTTACACATGATGCTTCAAGTTGAAATAAAGGTGAAAAAAACCAAACCAAATTACTTACCCTTAAATTATTTCAACCTTTCCCTGCTTTGTGTATGACGTGGGCTTCTCTTTTGGTTACTATTTCCAGATTTGGTCTTTGGGTAGGTGAATGGAAGAGGAGAATGAAAGGAGTTGTGTTGGATGACGATGGAGACTGTAAAACAAAAAGAAGTGCTTTAGTGCAGTCCTCTCTATACGTACGTATGAGAGTAAATTAAATTAAATTAGTGACACCTACATAAATGCTTCCTGCTGGTTTCATGCACACATACAAATATCACAACTGTCAAGGAGAACGCAGCTGTCAGCGGTACGGCGAGGGGAGGAAAAAAGATCAATTTCTAAAATGGAAGGGAAAAAAAAAATAAAATAAATAGATGGAACATAACAACCAGCCTTTGAAGAACAGCAAAGGGGCTTCTGCTGGTTTGCAGGTCACCAGGCAGCTGCCCAAACTGGGCTGCCTGTGAAACTCAACTGGAAAGGGCTTGAGCAAAGGGCAGCGTGGAAGGAGCACGGGCAGCGAAACAGCAGCCACAAAACCCGACGAATGAACGCTCTCTTTGCTTCCTGAAATGCAACGTGGGCTCAACTGCATTTGAGAGAGCAAAGGAGGAGCTGAGAGTTTCGGGAAATAATTCACCCCAACCCTGTGAGGACGAAAAGACTCCTAGCACGGGAAGGAATTAATAATTTGGTCACTGTACCAGCAAGTTCCCCCCCTTGAAAAACCAAATTAATCTCCCACCATCTGCTTTAAGAGCAGAATCCATGCTAAGTGGTTTCCCCCTACACAGACCCACATATCCATGTAAACACACAAACAAACCATTTGGCTTCCCGCAGTCACGGGGTGCGCAGCTGCTCGGAGAAGGGCTCCGTGCCTTTGACACCGTGCCAGGGTTGAATTCCTGCCATCCCATTTACTGCTGCACCTCTCCCCTCCCAGCCCGCTCCGTGCGGAGTCTTTCACCTCCTCGGGTGAAGCCACCCTGGGCTACCTCCCCAAATCCCTGTCCGGGTAACACGGCAGGTCGAGAGCCTGAAAATATTCAGTCCCTGAAATCCAGAACGGAGAGGAGAGGAAGGGATTTCCACGCTGTTGTTTTTCCTCGTGACAACTCTCCCGTCTTCTGTATGCCGGGGGCATCTCCAGCCCAAATACCAAAACCACCTCCAAAAAAGCCTATTTACAGAATTAGAAGATGCCACGCCTGCTACTGGGGGGGTGGAATAAAGAAAGAAAGAAATCCCTGAGTGGAGGAGACTGTCTCTCTGTGGTTGGAAAAGCTCAAAGGTCACCCCAAGTGGCATATAAAAATACATGTTAACACTGAAGAGGTATCACCATAACTCTAAATAACACTCTTTATAAGCAGCTCAGTATTTAACACTTGCCCAGTGGCCTTTGCTAAATCCTGGGCGCTTTAACAAAGCAAGGAAGCTTTTCGTCGCTATTTAGCAGAAGGGGGGAAAGTAAAGCATCAGAGAAGCAAACTGCTCAAGACATCAAGGAGCAAGGCAGAAACAAAAAGCCAGGTCTCCTCATCCAGCTCCCCCAGCGCCGAGCGCCCTGCCGAGCCGCGGTATTGAAATAGAAATACTATTGTTAGCCCTAAGCAAGGCAGACTCATTAACATTTATTTTAGTGGTATAAAATATATTTTTAAATACTTGAAGAAATAAGCTGGAGGAAGTGCTAAAGCTCTGAGCATCTTTTCAATATGGCCCAGCTTTCCCAGAGAGATTTCAGACCTCCTTGAAAGGTCCAGCCCGTGGGTCCAGCCCGACCGACCCAGAAAAGCCGGGTGTGCAAACCCCCTGCCCTCTCTTCTCCTCCCAGGTTCTTCAGGAAGAGGTAAATCAAGAGATGCCATTGATTTGAATTACTCCCGGACAGCAGAACCCCCAAACTATAATTTCCCACGTGGGTTTAATGCGTGTGGGTGTTTCTATGTGAAACACGCTTCGAAACAGAGGAAGGTGATGCCTGTAGAGACAGCTCCTCGAGGAGCACCTCAGAAGGAACCCTGGCCAGATGGAACAACTTCCACGGAGCCCAAGGTCAGCGTAGGGGTCCCAGCCACACTGCACCTTATCCCAAAGGCTAATGGGTACAAACTGGTTTTTGCAACTTTTAATTAGCCCAGCAGAACCAGAGTGTGACCTGGGTGGGGAGAGGAGCTGCGGCTTCTCCTCATCTTCGTGCAGAGCAGGGGGCATGGGCAGCAGCCCCTACCCGCCCTGTAAGCCATCAGGAGAGGGTTTAGGGGGTTGGCTGAGAGGAGAAGCAGCTGGTGCTGGTTTTTCCAGTGGTATCCGTAAGTCCAGACAGAGAAAACAACCATAGCAGAGGATGCCAAGCTATAGAGGCAGATGGTTGGACTCTGTGATCTTCCAACCTAAACGACTCCAGGATTCTACGATAGGTTCAACGCAGAGAACACAAACCAGAGGCACACACCAACTTAGGGAGCACAGTGCCCTATTTTTGCCAAATCCAGACATATCAATAATAGGAAGGATGCATTTTATCTTACGTTTACACCTTACGACTCTAGACTTCCATATGCCCCATCCAACCCTGGGCCATCTCGGACAAAATAAAATGGGAAGAGCCAAGGAGGGAGAAGAAATCATTTTCTTTTTTTCATTGCCAGGAAAATTACTGCACAGTTAAGAGTTTTACAGGCTCCCCATAATTTCAGAGTAGTCTTTAATCAACGTCTTGGTGGGAAAAAGGCAGAACCAAGACAAATTCTGCAGCTTCCGAGCGGGTTCGGTGCACGCCTGCCCCCGTTTGCCATCCTGAGCTTGGGGACGGTGCCTTCCCCAGGACCCACCCACCGTCCCACCAGCTCACCCCCGGCACAAGGAAAAGGATGGAGCTGGAGGAGCCGATATTTAAAGCAGATATTTAAGGGCAGAGAGGAAGGGACGAGCTCTGGAGTTCAGCCCCGGTGGTCCCTGGCACTGCGCAGATGGCAGCGGTTTGGTTACCCAGCGTGAGACGCGAAATCTGCGCGAGCTACGGCACGCCCCAAGTTCAAAGTCAAAATGAACATTTGTTCTATAACACAACGCATTGCAAATGACCCTTAACAAATTTTAACAGCCGGTACGGTCGGACAGGAGCACGGGAGCGTGTCTCATACCCTGCTGTTACCGCAAGCTCCGCGTTGCTCGACGTCCGAGCGGCAATGCGGAGAGATCTATAGGGTGTATTTCAGTATAAATTATAGAGCAGCATAATAGACCTGAAGGGGCAGCTCTGCTCTTCCCTGCATCGCTTCCTTCCCGTTTTTCAGCCCATTCCATTTCTTCCCCGTTTAGCTGCTCGCTTTTGGGTCCCCGCCGCCTAAAATCGTTCCGCGTCCGCCGAGCGGCGAAACCGGATAAATAATGGCAAAACTTCCCTGCAAAAACTCCGAGAGCTGTTATGTAAAGCAGAGAAGGTATCAGCAGATAGAGACAACTCGGAGGCAACCTGAGGTTTGGTATTCTGTGTCAGCTTGACACACAGGGGAAATAACCCTTTAATCCAGTGCAGTGTATTTCATTTACTGTAGTGTTATCCAGTTCGAAGATGTTATGAAAGGAATCCCTGGAGAGACTTAAGACTTCAAAACCAGCCTGAGTTTGAACTTAATTCCACCGTTGCAAAAGGCTGTAGCCGTGGAAGATGACCTTTTCCGTACCTTGCATGCCAGGAGCCATTCTGCCTCATAATGTCACACCAAATTAGAATATTCTCTTTTTGGTTTACTCGGGATTTTGTTTTGTCTTTTCTTTTTAATTAAAAGCAGCTGTCACTATTAATGAAATGGGGTGGGGGGAGGAGAAAATAGAAAAGAAAAATAATCAATAAGACGAACAGATTAAAACCAGTGACGTCAAGAGAGATGGGGAGAGCCAAAAAAGCTGGGTAATTAACAGAAGGACTTTCACCTCCACGTGAGCTCGTCACCAGAATCCAGGTCAGGACCGAACGAGCATCAGTGGCACCTCCTTGCTGCTCCTGGCCCAGCTGAAACAAAGGGATGCTCGTGCCCCGCCGGCCTCTCCTCAAATACATCCCCCAAAGCTTGGGTGGTCTCTCTCCTCTTCTCAAGATCGGAAAAGAGAAGGGAAAAATACCTCGAAAGCGCAGAGCTCCAAGTTGCTCAGGTCTTGACAAGGTTTCTCTGAATAAAAGTTCTAAAAAAGCACCACAAATGCACATTAGTGAAGAAGAAGCTGGTGGAGCTCCCTGTGCCAGCGCTCTGAGCGTTGACTGACAGCAGGAGCTTCGCTGACCAACGGGTATTTTTAAGCAATCCTGCAGGAAGCTTATTAAACAAACCATGGAAATCCCAGCTCGGGTTGTTTGTTAGCATTAATCGCATCCACGGACTTCCCTGTTTTGAGGTGAACTGGTAAGAGTCCAGTTTTCACTCGCGGCATCTTACAAGAAGGTTGGTGAAAGTAATTCAGTGTAAATTCATATTTTTCCAAAAACACGGTTCCCCCACTAACGACTAAATTAATTACAAAACGTCTTCCTAATGAATGTGAAATTATTTAGCCTGTTAAAGCGGTGCAAACAGCTTTACTGTATCATTAATAGTTAGAAATGTTCAGTCGGCGCCGTTGGGGGGGAACAAAAGTAAACTAAATATGTCAAGGATACATTACTTTCTACTCTCACTATTTTTTTAATGTCTTATTTCATGGTAGATAAGTGAAAAATCTTTTTACCTGACTTAGTGAGAGGCTCATTTACTCATGCAAATTTAAAACCAAGTGTCATAATACAATGAAATTATAAAAACATATCAAAAAGAAGTTAGCGAGTCACTAAATTTAGCTCCTAATGGAGTTCAACCCGTCTCTACCCGGTTGGATGTTAATGGGAAGAGCTGCAGCGCTCCGTAAACAGCTGAGCGCGGCTCGGAAACCATCGCACGTGTGCAGGGGGCGTCTGGAGGAAGCCCTTCAGGTTCCAAGTTTTGGGCTGAGGGAAAACTCGGAACTCCCAGCCAAGGTCAGGAGCACCTTCTGGCATAAAATAAATCAAAAGAGGATCGCGATGATCTCCGTCAAAGCGTTGGGTTCTGCGGAGCCGCGTCGCAAACGCCGGTAAGCCGAGAATATGAAAGCATTAGAAGGGGATGGCGTAGAACTAGATGATCTTCAAGATGCCTTCCAACCCAAACCATTCTATGATATGACCAATCCATCTGGTAGACCTCCGATATTCAGCACAACCAAAACCCCAATTAGCCCAGCGGGAAAAAGGTGTCTCTGCAGAGAAATTGACTTCAGATACAAGGAGGCAGTTTCCTAAAGATGAGAACGTCCATACCCCTGCCCACCAGAGCGGGCTCGGGTTTGGGTTCCAGCCATGGGACCTCCCCCCGTTGACTGATGCAGGTAAGCAAGGAGCAATACTGCCCTGCGAAAGCCCCGGCTTGATCGCAGCCCAAGTGTGAAGCTGGGACCCAACGCGCCACAAGAGGAAGAAACAAAGATTCCCCAGCAGAAAATCACGAAAACAAAAGACTCTGTAACGAGAAGAGGTAAGAGAACTAATGGAAAACCATCAAATTGCATTAGGGGCTGCGCTAAAGGTTTCTGACATAGTCTCCAGACGACTCTGCTGATACTCCTGAACCCTGATCGATCCACAGGTCAAACCAGACGCACAAAAAAATATCAATTTTAGAAAAATAGCACTTGTTGTGACACAAAAAAACCCCCAACACCCTGCCCTTATGTACAGGTAAATAGAGAGACTTTTCCACACGAGAAAAAAACCCATCTGCCACGGGGCTGTCCTGCAACTACAAAACCAGTAACCTCTCCCAGTCTGGTAAAACACAAAGGCTCGTACAAGGGATGAGGGAGATGTCCTCTTGAAATGCTTTAATTAATTAATCAGTGCAATTTTGCCCCCTTCTTGGATGCGTGCGGCATGGTGGGTTTTGCTCCCTTTGATCACCACGATTCTCAATTTTATTTTTATCCCAAGTTCGCTATAAATCAGGATTCACAAAAGAAAAAGAAAAAAGGAAACACAAAAAAAAAAAAGAAAAAAAAGAAGGAAAAAAAAAAAAAAAGACAAACCAATGCACTGTAATCATCCAGCATGCCAATTAAAACGAAAAGATAGCCTGGAAATTAAAATTTAAATGCTATATCTATGAAAAGAAAGAGACAGCTTCCTCAGAAACACCACCACCAACAACAAAAAGCCCCTATTACAGGAACACGACCGTGGCAGTCCAACATCGTCGCCAAAGCAGTTATATAACTTACTATCATCCTTCACATCTGCATACCGTAGATCTTCATCAAATCGTGTCTGCTTTTGCACGTTTATCATCAAGATTTATTGAAGTTGATTCCATAAATTTCATTTAGTTGTTCACTGCCGCCTATTTGTTTCCAAGGCAACAAATGCACTTTGCCCAAGCTGCACGGTAAATCATGAATCGTTCGGAATTTGGGGGTCCCTGCCCCTCGTGCCGCACGACGGCCGCACCTCCCGCCGCAAACGACGGCACCGGCTCGGCGGCGGCAATAATTAGCGACAGGTTTGATGGGCATTTAAAAGAAATAACAATAATAATGATAAGAATAATGATAATAATGATAAATCATCCACGCCGTGGATGGAAAATGCAAAACTAAGCAGGCAGACCGCGGGCTGCCGGCAGGCAGGATTCACGCAAAGCCCCCTCTCTCCTATCTCATTTACACCTCGGATGGCTGGAGGTTGAGAAATCCATTCGCAGGTTCAGGAGGAGTCGGAAGGAGCTCTCTGCAAAGAAAAAAATACGATGAGCGGCAAAGTCGTCTTCTCGTTGGAGTCGCTGCCGAAGGGACAGATACAATAGCGAGGGAAACAGAAGGGGGGGGGGTTATAAACATCGCCCGGATCTCCCCCAGCGGGCAGCATCCGACGGCTCGGCCTCGGTGGGGATGGGGAGCCAGAGCCCACGCACAGACGACTCGCAGGCAACTTTGGGGAAGTTCAGCTCAGGACGGGAGAAATTCTCAGTCTCTCCGGGGATAGCGCAGCGCCGGCATCTCCATTTTCAGCAGCTGAACTCCTGCGGGAGGTGGACTCCTCCAAGCACCGCCTCGGAACCCCAATTATTCTTATTGCCCAATTCTAACTCCGAACGGCGGCATCGGAGTTGCCCCATCCGCGCTGGAGCCACCCAGGAGCTCCTCTCCCTCTGCACCGCGGAGTCGTCCCGATGACCCAACCACGTCCGACACGGGATCGCCAAAACACCTTCGAAATAAAGGGTAATGAAAGAAGGAGACTAGAACTGCAAGAAGACAAAAATCAAACGCGAGAGACCGAGCTAAACCACGCTCTGCGCTCCCGGAGACTCCTCCGGGGAAAAGCCTCGCACAAAAAGTCATTACTTCAGCGTTTCTAAAAACAAAACCAATCTCGTACGCGATGATGCTGATATTTTAATGGGGCACGATGTTTTCTGAGAGACAATGCAGTTATTTTTGTTTATCTGTCATAAGCAAATATCCATGACTGCAAAATAGCTGTACAGGAGGGAGCTGACAGACTCGGCGTGCTGATCCTGGCCAGTATGGACCTAACTGGACATTAGGGAAAGATTCTTCCCAGTAAGAGGCATCAGCCACTGGAACGGGCTGCCCAGGGAGGTGGTTGGGTCACCAGCCCTGGATGTGTTTAAGGGTGGTTTAGATGCGGTGTTGGGGGACGTGGTTTAGGGGTGAGCTCTGTAGGGTAGGGTTAATGGTTGGACTCAGTGGTCCCAAGGGGCTTTTCCAACCTGAGTGGTACTATGATGCTAACTGGAAACTTTACGGTGTGAGTGAGAAAAACCCACGTTCAGCCTCCAAACCCAGTCACAGTGGTGCCATGTAGCCACAGGGACTGCTGAGGAGCCAGCCCTGATTTCTCCAGTGCCCAGGAAGCTCTGATCCTTTCCCTCTTTCCCTTTACTAAAAAAAAATATAAAAAAATAAAATTGCTCTCAACCCCTTTTTGTTGGGCAGCACGTTCCCTTGGATTCACAGATTGGGCTCGGAGCAACCAACAAAGACAGCTCCCCTAATACCAAAAGCCACTCATTTGGGTGCTTTCAGCCTCAGAAACATTAAAAGATTGTTTGCTTTCCAAGTGCAGGTCCACATCGAAGAGGAATAAAGAATTTGCTCTAGCAGGCTGGATCAATGATGCAGCAAGCCAAGCATGAGACCTCCGGCAGGGTGCCTGGGTCCTGCGCTCCTGGAGACAATAAAAATCACCGTACGCCGCTCCTGAACAACGCAGGAAACGGGGAAAAAAACCCACCCCTGACCCTCCACGCAACCAGCTGCCTCCTTCAGCTGTACGAACGGACTGATCTTAGCCACACGATTATTACCAGGCGTATTCGTGCCCTCGGTTGCAAGGACTGGCACTCGAGATGCCAAATTGGCTTTCACAGCCACGACACTGGTATGACAGAAGCAGGACAGGTGGCAATGAAAGAGCATCACCTCCAGTTGGGTAGCAGGGCAGAAGAGCCCTCTCGCTGTCACGTTACAAGGCTGGAGGACAGCCGACCAGGTGGCAGCTACGTCCCAGGCGTCACCACCGTCACGGGCAGGGACGCTGCCCGTTACCAGCGGCCGCTAAACGCAACCTCGTCTTTCCGACAGCAAATGAAATCCACCCTGCAAACATCATCATCTCTTCTAACAAGACAAAGGCACCGTCGCGCCGCTCGTCAGGCACCGAAGCGACAAACTGCGTGAACCCTCCCAATTAGAGGAGAGGTCCCAGTGCTTCAGCCTCACCCCTTCCCTCACGACCACGGGCTCCGCTGGTTACGTGAGCGTGAAAAACAACACGTTCCGATGGCAGCTTCTCATTTTACACTACAGCAAATGAAAAGCAACGCAGAGGTTGCGGTTGACAAATCATCAGCTTCTCGCAGGAACAGCCCTGGAGTCATAGGGTCCTGCGTCGGGCGATGGCTGGAGAACATCCCCACACCACTGGAAACATCTAATATAAGAATATTCTCCAGCCAGCAACACACAAGCAAGGAGAAGGTATAAAGAGCCTTTGAGAAGGGTGTATAAACAGCTACAGGTAGCATTTGTCTGCTATAAAAATCCTCCTTTTTTGGCCCAGCTTTGCAAGTGCCAATTGCATTCCCCGGGGCTTTGGAGACCAGCACATAGAGGAGAGGGCAGGGACTCCTCCGAATCCCCTCTTACACCCTCAGAAGAATGGCAGGCGAGTGAATTTTCCTTGCCAGCTGTTTAAAAGAGATCCTATCAAGGTTAACAGGACTAAAAATTGGCTCTATTGGGCTAGATCCTTCCAGGGGTGACAGGCATGGGTCTGGAGGGGGGGGTTGCGATTGAATATGTCTTCCTCAGGCAGAAAAAACAAGCAACTCCGCGCACGCGCGCCTCACGTTCGCACTCTCCCTCCCTCTCGCGCTCGCTCTCTCTCCAAAATAAATACTATCTGCCCTCTGAAGTAAGAATCTCGAGCTGCCAGCCTCCGAGCTGGGTGAAAACACATCGAGGAGCGCAGCCGGCGTGTGTGCATGTGACACAGGCATCTGCATATCACGCCACCCCTCCTCTGCCTCCCTCCCTCCCTCCCGCTCGTCGCAGGGTCCATTCTTACCAACCAGCAGAGGATAAAAACGCTTTTAAAAAGACCTAATTTTCCTCCCTGGCTATTTGTCAGTGATGCAACCTACGGGTTTAGGCAGCCAGAGAGGGAATTTCACAGGGCAAGGCGAGGTGAGGTTGGGTCCCTCTCCTCTGCCGCAGTATCGGCATCCCCAAAGATGCTCCAGCGCAGCCCCATCACCCCCAACCATCCCCCCCCCCCGCCCCGGTTCTCCCCA
>JANHFX010008934.1:0-25659 GCA_027560015.1 Chloroceryle amazona
GGAGAGGGGGAATGGCAGTCAGTTAAAAGACACTTCAGGAATGTAAACATAAAAATAGGAGCCATCCAGCCACGCTTTTATCCCCCCCCCACCCCCCCGTGTCGCTCGGGATAGCGCTCTGGGCTGGCTGGGTAGCGGGGAAGGAGTAAGGCAGCCTAAGGCAGGGGGAGGAAGTTGTTACTATAATCGGTTTTTTAGACTGTAAACTTTGTTTTGCACGTGTAAAGTTTAATTTCGGTGCTGCCTCGGAGGCTGCGATTAGGGGCAGCGGAGTGGGGAGGCGTCTCGGGTTTTCTCCTGCGAAGTGCAGCCCCCATTACCATATTTATTAAAGGTGAAATGTGCCCGGCGGTGAAAGCGTGACCCCCGCATCGCGGCGAAACGGCTTTTGTCTGGGGTTGTCGGGGTCCCGCTAACAGTTACGGCAGCTGCACAAATGATTACAAATTGCAGCCATATAGGCAGTTTATTGAGACTGAAGGGAACTTGAGGCATAGCTCTGCATCGCCGTCCGATTGTGCACGGTGTATATTTTTGTGCTTCAGTTAATAATCAGCAAACGGCTTAATGGCTCTGTAGTGCCAGAGGAATTGGTTTTCTCCATTTACTTCAGCAGGCCTGAGTGAAGCTGGTGTTCTGATGCTTTTTTCAATGCATTGACATGAGAGAAGAGGATTTAACTTGGCAGCCTGAACAAATGCTCCATCAAAGGTTTCCTAAGAGACAGTAGGAGAGCGGGGGAGATGAATGACCTGGGGTAGTTTTAGGGTGCTACCTATGCAAGCTTTCTTTTAAATATGAAATGGCCATTTAGGACTCTGAATAAAACTGCGCGCTTCAGAAAGGTGACGGGCTTATAAATTTTAAAAGGGCAAAAGCCCATTAATGCTGTGGCAAAGCTTTGGCTCCCAGCTCTGGTTGAGTAGTTCCAACTGCCTTGAAGTGCCAAAGCTTTTAAGGAATCTTTAGCAACAGCTTCTCTCTAGCTGCAATATGGACCTTGGCCTTGCGCACTGAAAGGTTATTGGTGCAGCCTTTCCTTCCCAGGCAGGGGAGCGAAGGCAAGGGCGGCAGGCGTAAGGGCACCAGGGGTAACTGAGAGGTGAAGCAAAACAAGGGGTGGCGGGGAGGGAGCGGGAAAGATGCGTGACTAAAATCTCATACTGGTGGGAACCTGTTCAGGTCACGATACTGGGGCAGTAACGTGGCATGGTGGCAAGAGCGCTAACTAAAAAGTATTACTAGCCGCAGCAGAAAAGTTTCGCCGAGGGATATAGCAAAACTAAACACCGCTGATGGCCTTTGAGAGAAGGATCACTCTAATGAACATAGTTGGTTATGGATGGAAACCTCCACTTCCTTCTCTCGATCAGGGGGCAATGTACTGTGGCATCGGTCTTCTCTTGGCGGGGCCTGGTGCAGGTCTGTGAATGCCAGAAGACTCACTCTGACCTTTTTCTGTTCAAGTTGAGGATGTTGAAACACCAGCCATCAAACAAAAGACACATTGAAAGCAAGATCTGCAATGGAGCACGTGTGACTTTGAGGCTAGTTGAGTGTATTTGGTGGCTATTTTCCTTGGAGTTTGGAGGGGGGGAGGAGAAAGAAAAGGCCGCTTATTTTTAAAATGAGGCTGTGGAAAACATGACTTGAAATCTTCTAAATATTGCACAGTCAAGGACTTTTCTTCTTTTTATCTTTTTAAATGTCATCTTAAAATGTCTCGATTCCTGCTTTTTTTCACATCTGTGTCTATAATTGCCGAATTACAAAAAGAGCATTATTTTTCCCCATGGGTCTGAGGAGGACAAGGAAATGTTAAGATTGGCTTGTTTTTTTGTTGTTTGTTTTTTTTTTTTGGGGGGGGGGTGGGTTGGAGTCTTTAGTTTCATGTTTTAAAACCAGTGAAAAATATCATAGGATTTAATTGACAGATAGTGATTTTTATCTGTTTGAAATAACACCACCTCAAAAGGTGGCCGATTTAAAGATTATTCTGTGAATTGTAGTTTAAATTTACTTTGGGCTTTCAGAATTTAAAATGAACGCCCTCAGGACCAGTCAATATAGGTATCTAACCTGACAATGACACTCATGTCAACATGGACAGATGCTTTTATTGTTTACATTGTTTACAGTCCACAGTACCTTAAATAAACCTTGATCATGATTAGAAACAATAATCGAGTCTGTGGCAAAGGATCAATGAAAACTTTGTCTCGGGAAAGAAATGAGTTGCTGTGTGTATATACAGAGAGTGTTTTGTGCTGTCTGAGATGAAATAAAACTGCAATCTTAATGTGCCATAGAGTTCTGTTTTTAGAGTATTTTAAGAAACCCTCAAAAGATAATAGAACAGTTTCTGCAACATCTGAAAGATTTGTCCTTTTCATCAGCATTTACAGGGGGTGGAGAGGCTTTCTAGCACGTTTCCATTCACAACTTTTCTTGGGAGTTGCCTGCCCTTTAGCCCAGATCTCTTCCACTTTTATAGGCTCCAAAGGTTTTGTGTCAAAAACAAAAACCAAAACTAGAAAACAACACACACACACCCCAGGCGGCAGTTCCATCAGTGATAATACAGTTGAAGATGATGTTGGCTGGTTTTTAACAACTTGATGTTTGTGCTAGCAGGCTGGAAAGCCTGGTTTCTCTCCTGAAAAGGAAGAAAAATAGATCCCAGAATGGAAACAAAGCTGGAATTCCTTTTGCCTTCTACAGTGTTGTTAATAGGCTTCAGGACAACGGGATCCAGCCTTTTGCCAGTCACTCAGAAGATAACATCAGGATGAGAAATAGATGGAGTGGCTGACCAGGAGCTCCTGGTGCCTGGTGTGCTGCTGTAACAATGTGGGTGATCAAAAGCTGCAGAGGAGCGAGCTGGGATTGTTACAGCTTTACCTGGGAAGCTTGTTCCTCATAAATAAGTAGGACTGCAGCTAATGCCTGTGGTAACAGATTTGACCGCCATGCAATTGGCTGATTTGTTCACTCCTAGTTAGACCAATTTTTTTGAAATCCTATCCTGTGTTACAAGAAAGCGGGAATAACATTGCTGAGGAGTTGAGAGTTGGCTTATGCTTGTTCTTGTCTACTGACTGTTGTGAGATGAGGAAGCCAAGCCCTCTGTATCCATGTAGGTGTGTTTGCAGGGAAAGGACAGTGAACAGTGCGTAGATACAGACCACCACGGATGGGCACTGGTACGCCTCCTGCTTAGATACTGTGTTTTCCTTTCAATGAATTTCAGGTGTAGGAAAGCTTTCCTGCTGATAAGTTGAGGCTGTCAGTGGTATTAGAAATATTTCCTGCTTTAAAACTGTATCCTTGGCTTAAAACCAAAGTGTTTGTACATTTGAATGTTGTTTTGTCATACTGATTTATTTTTTCCCACTTTCTGAAAGCAAAAACTTCTTATGTAGCCATTTTCAATCTCTTTATTTCCATTGGGTTTCACGTGATCATTAGCATTCAGCTTGGTTATTGTTAGACTGTTTTAAAGGTGATAGAGGCTGTAAGAGAAGTGTCCAGGCAATGGGTTGTAATGGATATCCACAGCTTGACTGTTGGAGGCAGTAGTGTATTATGAGAGTAGGATATGGTCGTACACTTGTTACACGTTAGTTTTGGTTCTAATAGTTTAAGATAAACTGAAGTTTTCATTGTCTGCAAAGGTGAGGTTTGTCAGCTTCAGTGCAGTGCCTCTACCCTTCCCTTTATGGAGCAGAGCAAATTTGCATGGGTATTATGTATCTAGTAGAAAAAATAGAAGTTGTTCTTAAGCAGGCAAAATCACTTTCCATCTAAATGTCAACAGAAATTGTTACTCCACAGGGGATGACTCATTCTTAAAAAAACTCTGCCCTTTCTGAAGGACCCGCATAGGTGGTCATTTGATCTGGGCCACCTACAGTTTCCCCTGAGTTGCTTATAGTTCTGAAACTTGTAGCAGAGGATGGAAGAAGTAATTATTATTCCTGTATTGAATCCTGGAACAACCAAACCCATCCCTTCCAGTGGCGAAGGGGTGATACTATTTTTTTTTTCTGTAAGGTTTATGATCTTATGAAATATCTAAGCTGAAAATGCAGCTTCTTTCCACAGATAATTCAATACATTGAGCTGGTTTGTATTTTTCCTGGTGTATTAATATTGAAGTAGTTACATACAAGCTATCCCATTAACATTCCATTAAGACAAATGCGGGAAGCATAGCCCTCCGTTGGTAATCCAGCATTTGTTTTGACTCTGCAGAGCAACTTTGAATCTGTTCCCAAAGTCAAGCAGGAAGGCTATTGGCTCAGTGCAAGGGAGAAGGGAAGAAAAGAAATCGTTCAAAATCTATTAATAATCATGATGGTACAAACCTGTGGACATTTCATAAAACTGTGGATTTGAATTCCCTCTACTGCTCATTGCTTTGTCTTCTTAAGGAGCTTGTTATTTGGGTTGTGGGGTTCGGTGTTTTTTGTGTTTTGTTTTGTTTGGGGTTTTTTTGCTGACTTCCTATACCTATGGCAGAGGATAGGGGCGAGCTGATTTATAAAGCTGATGTCTTCATGCTAAGACATTCTTTTTCAATCCTATGAAACCTATGCCGTCAAATCCTCTGGCTGCCTGATCGATAGGTAGTGGTGGTGTCTGCTTGGTAATCAGTATTGGCTGCGAGCACAGAGTGGTTACTGTGAGCTTTTCTTTTATTGTTTTGTGGGCCTGACTTTGGAAAGGGGAACAGCTGTAACCTATAGATAATACATATATGTCATCAAAGACAGCATGAGAATTAAAGCCACAGACTTTGTGCATCTGATAGTGTCGTGCAAAGCCAGTATGGGAATTGTTTGCTGTCTTTGGTTTGTTGTTTGTTTTTTTTTTTTTCTTGCTCTGATGTTCTTAGCTCTTTGGTAAACTTTTATGGTGACATTTTTGTAGTCAGCTTGTTCAGGGTAGCACTACCTGGAGAATGCTAATTGATTGATCTAATGCACAAATGTGTATCTTTTATTATTTATTTTTTTTTAATTCCTTTGAGACTTCAGGGCTACAATGACAGACCAGCTAGCAAAGGAAATGATAATCTGTCTCTGAGATTTCTAGATACACTCATAACTAATCAGAAAGGTTCATTTGTTGGGGCTGTAGTGACATAAATATATGACAGAACAGTGGGAGCTTCAACTGGTCATTTAGTAGCAAAAACAGTTCTTTTGATTAATATCTGCTTGTTTCTTGGCTGTATTCCTGATTCCATCTGAGAACAGTGGAGCCTTTTAGGCTGCCCTGAAACAAACACCTCCTGTATGTCCATCAGTAAACTCTGAAGTGCAGGTTTCTCTTTCTCTCTTGATTTTGAATACCCATTCCAAAACCAGATGAACTGATCGAATACAGGCTCAGTGTAAATAAGGGCATTGTGGGATGGGGGGGCAGTGTAGGGCAGTACTGAGGCTGAATTACTGGTGGGCAGCTGGCACCTGAAAAGGTTTGAAATTGCACTTCCCTGGCAATTGCCTGGTCTCTTGCTGATGCTGAGAAGGGGACATTTCCTCAGTCTAATCATGATTCCTACATCACCAAAGGTAGAAATTGTCCTAAGCTAGTAAGGAGATTTTGCAACTTCTGAGTATTACTGAAGCCTAGACCCTTCCTCTATACTGCTTTCTTGGATATGGTTGTTGGTTGACACCCACCTGGTAGATGGGCATCCTCCTGCTCTAAGGTTACCATCTGCTTTTGATACTTTAGAAGTGTGACAGTGTGATTGGGAAGCAAAACCCTAAACCTGCCACAGAAGAGTTGAGTGTCAGGAAGGAAAGGCTCCTGTCTTCAGTTGCAGGACCTCCACATCACCAACTACAGCCACTTTCTCAAGGAAGCAAGAGAAACTTGTCCCTGTACCCAGTGTGAGCAGTACTTCTGTTTGTGCAGCCAGAAGGTGGGTTTGAAAAGAAGGGATACCTTACATACCATTGCTTTATGATAAACCTTAGTCTTCCTTTGCACA
Source organism: Chloroceryle amazona (assembly GCA_027560015.1). NCBI lineage: Eukaryota > Metazoa > Chordata > Aves > Coraciiformes > Cerylidae > Chloroceryle > Chloroceryle amazona. The sequence continues at coordinate 6,005 of JANHFX010008934.1, forward strand.
TCTCTCTAAGATTCTGGCTGTTGTAAATGACAAAAAAACCCTTTAGAAACAGGAAAATTTTCATAGAGAATATTTTTGCTTAAAATACATTGCAAAACTGCAAGATCTCACAGCTAGAGTAGTTTGACAACAAGCAGGGTCACTTTTTCATGTTTATGACCTATGAATATGTTAACAGAAGAGCCATTTTGTTATGTCCTTCCACCCCCCCAAAAAAAGCGGCAGGAGAAAAGCTTTGATAAGCTATTTTAGAGACTTTGACATTGAATTCTTAGAAGAGCAGTTTGTTTACCTATCTACATATGAAAGAGGGAAGGGTTTATTAAACTGCGGGTTTGCAGGGGGGAAGAAGAACTACAGGGTTGTCAGGCAGACTACCCATCTCTGGGTATCCTTCTTGTAATTTCTGTTTGTTTAAAGCTTTTATAAGCCTCTTCCTAGCAGTGGGATCACAAGTTGACTTGTTTACAGCTGGTATACAGCTTATGTTGGCCTCCCTTACAGCAGTACAGTGTTTCCCCCAAGCTTTTTCAGTGAAAGGTTTTCTCCCCTCCTCCACTTAGCACAAGTTGACGCATTTCACATTTGATTAAACAATTTTTTGTTTTTGAAGACTGGAGTGCTTGTTCCAAAAGACTCCAGGCCAGTGAGCTGTTGTCCTGCACATGCTCTTGGGATCCCGACTATATACATTTTAAATTCACTGTACTTCAGGTGCTTTACAAAACCATGGAGTTCTGCCTTGCCAGTGAGGTGCAGGTACCTTCTCTGTTTCACAGAAATTCAAGACGCAGAGTTGCAGTGGGCACATAGGTGCAAATGTAGGCAGCAATTCCATGACTGAAAAAGTGAACTCAACATGTGTTGTGTTAGTAAGGCTGTTTCCCTGGGAGTTCAGTTTCATGCCGTTCACAAGTCCCTTCTTTCTTGCTTCTGCGAGATTTACTCTGATATGTCTCACCTGGCAGGTCTTAAACCAGCTATCGGTCTTTCTTTAAGATATTGGTTTCAGGAACTATACTTCAGCCTTCTCCTTTCTTCCTCTCATGTACGGGATTTTCCCCCAAATTTACATCACTGTTTTAGACAGTATAGGGTTGCAGTCCAGCTGGAGTTTGATGCCATTAGACATGGGAGCCTACTAGCTTTCCAGCTGAAAGCATAGCTGTGGCTTTTGGCACTGTAACACTCTGACATCTCACACGTTAAAATCATAACAGTATTATGTAAGGAGAAGTTATTTTGGGTCACTAGCAGAGCCTTCTAAGACTTGGTTTAAGCAGCCTTGTGAGTTAAAACACTTGGGCTCGCATTCTCTCCCCACAACTTTTTGACAGTGTAAGCGTACAGATGGTGTGTCCTTTCCTGGTCATCTGCTCTCGACTTTGCTCAGGCTGTGGTGCTGGCTCTGAACCTGCTTCTGCTGCAGTAATTCGTGCTGCTTCAGACAGCCCTCGGAGGGGAAGGCTTGCCACTGGCTTTCACCCCCCATCTCCAGCTGTTTTGGGGTGGGACTGGAAGGAGAAACTGGGTGGGGGGGACACACGGTCTGTGGCCCAGCTGCTTTGGACTCCGTGGCAGGTCCTGTGGCAGCGGGGGCCAGGAGTTGTGTGTGAAGATGAATATCTAGATGGGCTTCAAAACCCAGATAAGTAAAGTCTCATCTCTGCAGCAGGCACCCGTTTGTTTATGTGTAACTTGGAAGTTGCATTTCAGTTGGCCTTGTTTTCCTTTATTAAAGGACAAGCAAAACTATGACAGCAGCTGTTGGTGACCTGCAAGAGACAAGAGTGCAGAATAAATCCAGAGAAGCCTTTGAAATGTCTGTTAATAAGAAATACTTAATCCTGGTGTTTAGCAAAGATACAGCTTACACATGAAAGGTGCCATACTCAAACTCTTCTGAACAGTATAAATGCTTCCCTTCAAGACCAAACCTGAGTGATCCTCGGGTCTGACTGGCAAATAAAAGGAAGGCCATTCAGACCTTGTTTCTACTTCAGAGGGAATTAGCAACAGGACACGAGATAAATATTTTAAAGCATTCTGGTGCAATTGCCCTCTCCTCTGATGCGTGTGCGGCAGGGAGCGCAGAGGTGGTGGGTACCGCTGCCGGTGGCAATGACTCGAGCAGTGCAAGTTCAGAGAGCAGAAAGGCTCCCCCAAGGTGCAGACCAGATGGCGCTTGGCACTGCACAGGCTTGGGCAAAGTGGTGGCTCTTTCTGCAGAGGCTTTGCAAAGGACAGGGCTGTGGGCGTCTAGCAGTTGAGACCTTTTATGTGGCAAATGTGTTCTGAAAGCGTTTGCAGTAATGTTCATTCTACCTGTATTTGTGGCAGGTTGTTCCTTTGTAATCAGTTGACAGGTGTCTGGAAGGTGTGGGGTCTGTGGGGGAGAGGAGGAGGAGGTGGCTGCTGGAGGGCTCAGAGCCTGGGTTTGAAGTGTGTGGCTGGGGGGAGCAGATAGGCACCTTAAATTCTGGACTGCGCTTGCCTTAAGCAAAATACCCGGGTCATTTTTGTCTCTCATTAAATACAAAATATATATGAAATTTAGGATTCATCTCTTGAAGCTTCTTTTGTTAACTAATCGTTACGTTGAACATCCATTTTGAAGAGTTTGGTGTGTTTCCTCTCAGCTAAGTCGGATCATAACTCCCACTGAGCGGTGCTTAGTACACTGGGTTTTGCACACTAGTTTATAGCCTTTGGATACCCAGCTTCGGTGCTGCCCGTGGCTGTAGTGGATCCTCGCGAGCCCCGTGTGACACCAGACTGACATGCCTAACTAATATAGCCCTCATATTTTTGCCCTACAGCTGGGAGCATTAAGGCATATGCAGGTAAACTTATTAATGAGCTGAAATGAGGGGTAAAGTAGGTGATAGTCAGGTTGCTATTGTGTGGTGTCCAGGCTCTGCCATGGTGACTAAGACGGTGGGATAGTTTCCTTATTGGCCACCATCTGTCTGCTGTTGGCTGGTGCTCAGCAGTACCCAGTGCAGGGAGTCTTGGGGTGGGAAGGATGAGAGGATGGTTTCTGGTCAGAGTTGCATGATAGTTCTGTCATTAGATTTGTGAAATCACCTCCAAAATTCTGAGACAGCGTTTTCAGCATATCCTAAAAGGTTTTGCATCCTAAATGCATGTATAAATTATTTATTCCATGAGTGGACTTTTTGCAAAACCTGTTGTGAAAGTCTTGTACCGGTGCCTATTTTATACAGTATTAGTGTTTGGAAAAATTTCAGTGAAACTTTGAATGCTTCTGGCAGTTGTATGGTGTCAAATGATTTGAAATTCAGATTTAAAACTTTAAATTTGGTCACCCAAGAAGAAACAGCATGCTGGTGTGGAGTCCTTTGTCTGAAATTGCTGCTATGACCCTCAATGCCTCTTTCTCAATAAAGTGAAATGTACATCAAAAATATTTGTATTGTTGCCAGCATCTCGCCCCAGCAATATCCCAGTGTATTAACTGATAAAATGAGGAAACATAGTGCATGTCTCCTGTCGTATGAAAAATATATTTCTAAGTATATCTTTGCTCTGTTCACGCTCCTCGGTGTTCATGTATTTATGCTTTATTTTGCTGTAGAAACCAGCAGCCAACCTTACTTGATCAACTGTTCTAAGAAGAAGCAAAAGAATGTGGAGCCAAGCTCCTCTTTTTGCTGTTACACCTGACTTAAGGATAATTTGTAGGAAATTAAAGATGAATGCACATATGCTAACCTCTGTTAAAGATTGCCTGGCTTCTTTATTTAATAAGAATAAAAACTTCAAAAGAAACACTGGAGAGGCATGAATTCTCTGGCAGTTGATGTATTTGTGTTTTTTAACGTAGAGTATTTTTAGCCCGAGATACAAAAATACGTACTTTTGTATCCAAAGAGACTGTTGTTTCCATTTATTTTAAAACCCTGGATGGGAAACAAGATGTTAGACCTATTATAATGCAACCCGGTAATTAACATATGTTGGCCTGCCTCTGCCAAGGATTTCCTATGAGTAATGCCGGTTGCACAAGTAGAGGAGTCAGGTTGTTTGTCAGTGAAGAACCATACCTATACGCATGAGTGCTCAGCTCCTAAAGACATCAGCTGACGATGGGATGTGAATCTGTGTTTGAATCTAAGAACAATTACAGCTTAAATGTCCTCTCAGCTGTGTTAAGTTTGGAAAAAGGCTTTTTTTTTTTTCCCCTGTTGCCAGTAAAATATTTTCTTGTCCAATATTAAGAAAAATGTGATGAAGGTTGATGGAGGAAATGTCAAGTTTTTGATTGCTTGGGACTTCTGTTTGCCATGTTTGTGTGGGATTTTTTGCTTGTTTGTTTGATTTTGCTGCTTTTTCTGTTTGCTTCTTTTAATTCCCCAATTCCTGAGTGGCCAGAGTGAGGAATCTCAGGGATGCTTTCAACAGTAAGGATCTTCTGTCTCTGAATTCTAGAGACATCTGTGCATTGCAGTGGCATCAGGTGAGTGCCAGGTAGTTGGATCCAAGTTTTCCATTTGGATGGACCTTTCACAGCAGAGGAGTGGAGCAGCTTGGCTCAACTGAAAATGTTTTCTCTGTGATCAAAGCTAATATACGTAGAGCACATACAGTGTGTACTCTCTAAAGAGATGTTATTTCTACCCAGATATACACACTCTGCAGTCACCTACCTATAGGAAGGGGGTCAGGGTATAGAGTACAAGCTGAAATAAAAAAAAAAAAAAAAGTATAAAAATAGAGGTGAGCTCAACTTTTACATTGTGAACATCTTTTTTCCTAACGAAGCGCATATGACCAATTCATACCTCTTTTCCTAACAAATGTTATAGGAAGACAAATGGTATATTATGGGTTTAAATGACTGAAATGCATCCTCAGAATAGTTGGAAGGTCATACATTCTTGAACTCTGAAATGTGCTCCAATTAGTGTTCCATTTAAAAGCAGGTTTTATTTCTTAACCTGAAAGCGGGCTGTTGCACACCAACTAATGGTTTAATGTGGGCTCACAATGAGTGACTGCTCACTTCTGCACACTTCTCAATGTCACCCCATCATTTTGGTTGAAGGGACTGGGACATGGAGAGAGACTGGGATTAATCAATATGTGTATACCCAGCAGTTACGAACACCTTCCAAACACCAGAGGTTCTTTGGTACTTTATCACAATAGACCAAAATACATCATCATTTTTTCTACTTAAGAGTTTTGTGTTTAATTTGTAGTTTATATTTTGATGTTATCTGTTCAGCTCTAAATAAAGCCTGACTATGACAGTGGTGGCCTTGAGGCTACCTTCTGGGTTTAGGTTTGCAATTGTTGTTTGTGCCTCGAGTGCCATTTGGAAGCTGTGCAGTGTGGTTGGTGTTGAATAAAAGAACTTGGAACACGGAAAGTGGGTTTTGGTGCATAGAGTACTGATTAGACCAATTTAAGATTGCCAACCTTAAAATGCTTGGACACCAGAAGCCAGGCCTATAGAATATAAGCTTGCATAATTAAACTTTTGCAAAATAGGCCTTTGTTGGTGTTTGTTCAGAGTTCATATTTTCAAGTTTCATCTGAATCACAAGCACTAGAAACTCGTTAAATAAACAGAGATGCTGTTATAATCAGTTAACTTAAGGAGTTGGAGCTTTAGAGTCCACCTGGAAGTAGTATTAGGCTTAGCTCCAGGACTCCTTTTTAACTTTCTGTTGCACTTCCACGCCACATCGAGTGGCGGTAGGTCCAGTTTACACCCAGAGGCTGTTTGCCACCCTCTCTAAGAGCAGGGCGGTGTGGTTGGTAGTCATGCTTAGTAATGCTGCTTGCCTGGTTTTCAAATCATGGAGCATCTTGTGGCTCCTCAAAATGTTAAGGACTGCAGCGGGGCAGAATGTTTTAATTTACAAAATTCTAATGTCTGGAAAACGCACCAAAAGCTTTTAAAACTGGAATTGTTGGATGCAAAATCTGCTTCCCCCTCCGCTGCTGTTCTTTTAAAATGGGCAGCTTCAGCACATTTTTGGGAGATGCTGGAAAACCTGGCTAGTCTAAGGGGAAAATAGCTGTCTGGGAAAAACACATGGTGAGAGGTGTAGCTGGATTCACTGCCATTTTGGCCATAGAAAGTGAAGTAGCTGAATTTGTGCTAATATATTTATTGTGCATTCAAATACCTGTCGGAAGGTGTTGTGATCTATGGGTACTATTTTTAATCTTCATTTACAAATCAGCAGGTGTTCACGGGCCTGTTGGACATCCATCCTTTTGAGGCATTTACGACTACACGTTTCTGGCTGTCATAATTTCAGTTGGTCGAGTCCACATTAATTGCTGCACTCTGTGCAGTCGTTCTAACATTTAAATACTGCCTGTGAGTAGGTTTGATTAAAATTACATCTCTATGTGCACACTAAATACCTTTGATACCTCACCTACAAACAACTGTAGAATTGTTGGTGAGAATGACAGCTGCAGGCAATAAACGAGGACAGTAATAGAAGTCTCAGTGCTGGAGAGAGCATCATAAATCATGAGGCGAGAGCAGCATGTGTGCTGACAAATCGGTGAGCAGCTGCAAACAGCATTTTCCAGGTAAGAATTATTGTGCTTGTTGCTGATAACTGCTCAGAAACCACCTCTTCCTTGTACGTGGGTGACTTTGCCCCTGGATGGGTAATCACGGTGGTGTAAGCTTTTGGGCTCTAGTATATTGACTGGGAACGATAAGTGTTCTGCGTGGTGTAAGGTACGTGTTGTACACTGGACCTTGGTTTTCATCCAAGGTGTATTCGGGTGTGAGTTTTCTCTTCCTGGGAGGAGAATCTCCATGCCTTTTGCAGCCGATGAGTTATTTTATTTAGTTTCCTCAGAGACTTTGGGGAAATGTATTTGACAGGTGGAGAGAAGGGAATGGATTTGGCTGGTTTTAAACTAGGTTGCTTTTGTTAGCCCTTGCTGGGGGGAGCTGGGGGGTGGTGCATATGTATCTTTAAAAAATAAATTTTAAAAAGCTGGAATGATGCTGTTTAAGTCAAGGAGATAACAGTCTAGTCACCCAGAAATCAATCTTACTCTTCTACTCTGAGAGAAATTAAAACTATTTTAATGAAATAATGATAGGAAACAGATGGCAAAGAGCTAGCAACTGAAATATTTTTTGAACGCTAAAAAATAGGTGTCAAACACACAGCCCATATTGTAATTATAGTTAAAAGCATAACATGACAGAATATGTTTCAAAACGTTCTTTTTATATATAATCCAGCATTGGTCTCTTGGGTTTTGGTTAATTGACTTTAATCTTGATAAATTAAAGGCTCAGAAATTTTGACAACCAGAAGTTAGTGCTACTTTCCTTTTAGGCAAGTGAGTGAAAGACTAATGGCACGCTTCAAAAAGGTACTGCAGTTGGCAGACATTCATTCTTTAGTATGGGATCTTGGAAGGCTACCTGTTTGAATTCATAACACTTTCAGTTTGTCTGTGAGAAAAGTTGCTAAGGCATGTGAGCTTGTTGTGATTGCAGTGTGGGCAGGGCAAATCAAGCTGTGGGGAGCTGGGTGGCTGCTTGGCTTTCTGCCTTGGGGAGGACACGGGTTCAAAATGCAGCAGTTGTGTGTACACCGGGAGCCGTAACAAGCGTTGCTGCTGCTGCTGTAGATGTGATGTCGGGGAAGCCTGCCTGGCAGTGGTGTCCCATCCCTGCTGTAAAAGCTGTCCTTCAGTATACACAAGGAGTTGAGGTGATGCTTTCAGTTTTGCTACACTATCCTTACGGTTAGGCTGCAGTTGTCTTCCTCCGGTACTTTAAACTGTTTACTTAAATCATACAAATCAAACATTATTAAGAAATGGTCCTGTAAACAGAATCATTTAAATATGGGATAATAATTAATCCAGATTTACAACATCCTGCACACCAGGCAGCGGGTCTGGTCACTGATTGAGAAAAGGCTTTTGGGGTTTTTTGGGATGTTTTTAGTTTTCTTCTGTGTGGCTGGGTTTTTTCATTGTTGTGGCTGGCTTGCTTGCTTGCTTGTTTGTTTGTTTGCTTGTTTTCCTGCTAAGGCTCATTTTCAGCTGAATTAGCTACGATTGATACCACTGTCTGCATGACTGCTCAGTCTCCCTATCAATGAAAGGCACGGTTGGGAACAGCCCAGACAGGCTGGTGGGAGGGCCAGGACCTCCCCTAGGACTAAGCTCAACAGCTTCAGGCTCTGACACTTCCCTCAGGGTCTCCAAACACTTTGCAGTTCTTCCAAACAACAGGGAGCATTTGCACTACCTTGGAACAGTGGTCCAGACTGGTTTTCCAGGAATACCTTTGTTGTTGGGGTTTTTTTTGTGTTGTTTTTTTCTTTTGGTGTTTTGTTTGTGGCATTGTTTATTTTTTGTGGACTTTTGTTTGTTTGTTTTTTTAAATTCCCTAGAATACTATTCTGAAGTTGACAGGTGTCCCAGAGAAGTTATTTTTCTGTGTTTTATTGTATTTATGTAACATGCATAATGTGTTCAAACACATGTTCATGTGCATTTTTGTCTAAGTCCTGTTGACTACCTCTGTCCAGCCACAGTGGTTTTGATACTGCAATTGCTGAAGGGTCCTATTCCATCAGCTGGTGGCATGGTGATTTTTAGAAAACAAGCTGGAGTACGTGCAACTGCTCAAGCTTTGCTGCTAGCAGCACAGGGCTTTGGCCGTGTTGTCTACGGCATGGCCATGATCCTGCCCTCTCTCCCATCCCCTCTGACAATGGGAGCTGCAGAGGGAAGTTGCATCTTCCTTTGGAAGATGATGAGAAGTTGTGTCTTGAAGGTGGTTGTGGCTGTGCCACTAGCACAGGGTTGATAGGCACTGGGAGCAAGGCGCTGTCACTACTCCAGTCTGGGTGGCTTGAGTACAGGGCAGCATATTTTATGGTTTTCCTCTCTTACTTCTCCTGTCCAGGAGTAAACAATACCATTAATACTGAGGGAGCTGTACCATGCCGCCCAGTATAAACATGCTCGTCTGTGAGAAAGATGGACGATCTCTGTTTCCATCCTCAGGCTGTGGTTTTGCACTGTCAGGACTGCTTAAGCCTCTTGGTTCCCTGCTGCATGTTATTCTCACCCTTATGCTGTGTTAGCATCAATGTTTGTGCAGGTGTACGATGAATCAGATTGGTGAACTGATAAAAGCTGAAAACAAAAAAACCCTTTTGTGTTTCTGTGTAGGTTCTTCCTTCTCAGCTCCAGCCCCCCAGATCGGTTCCCCAGATTGCTTCTCTGTGTGGCCACACAAATCACCATGCAAACACCACGTGGGCAGCAGCAGAGGACTGGGAAGTCGAGCTCTGTGGCAGGCGTGGAGGTGGGAGAATGCTTTAACTGGCACTCCTGGCTCAGAGAGTCAGATGGATCCACAGCCTCACAATTAGCAGAAAATAATAAACCCAGCTTGTAAATAGATTGGATCAAGTGATTAAAACCACAATATTTTGATTTGCATAAACTTGTTTTCCTATTAGTACTAGAGCATCTGTTGCTGGGGGCAGGTAGATTATCACTAAATTAAAACATAAATTGCATGTAACCTTCCCTACACTGGGCACCACTTGTCTGTTAGTACAGCCCCTGGAACAGGTCAGGAGGCCTGAAGACATCCACCAAATGAAAAGAGCTTAGCTCTGCAGGACCGTGCCCATGCTGGACTCCAGCTGGTTCTTGCCTAAAGCCTGCCCTTCATCTGTGAGGTTGGGAGGCTGGAGGCCTCTGCCATCTCCAGCAATGTGACCTAGAGAAGTGAAGTGATGCTGGAAGTGCTCGGTTTCCAGCTGTATCGTTGCTCTGCAGTTGAGGGCACCGGGGAAGTATGGCAAAGCTGGGGCTACCCACCACAGAAAGGAGTCCCTCAGCAGCCTTGTGCCTCCCCATGCCTGGCTGGGCTTGTGTAGGAGCATTCTTGTTTTGATGCTGCCTGGTGTTCTCTCAGGACTGGGATGGGTAGTTTGGGATTTCTGGGGAACCTGAGCCTTTTGAAAGTCCCTTGTACATCCTGTGAGGTGGGGGGCATGTGTGAGCTGGCACAGAAACCAGCTGTGGTATATCCCACTGGTTAGTTCCTCCAGACCAAGTTCCCCCCTGCCATGCAGCTCTTAGAAATGTTTGCAGAAGGTGACTCTCTTCCACAGACTGGAAGCCCTAACGTTGGTCTTGTGGGACACTTGGTGTTTGGTTTGTTGTTTGTTTGGTTTTGTGCGTGTGTTTTGTTTTGCGGGTTTTGTTGGTTTGGTTCTTTTTTTGGTCTTGTTTGTTTGTTTGGTTCTTAGGATAAACTGTGTTTGAACTGAAAGGGATTGTTTTTGTTTTTGTCAAATCAGGTTATGGGAACTTTACACTGTACTATCTGTAAGGAGATAGCACTAAGCTTGAAGCCCATCCTCCCCTATGGTTGGTGTGGCTAGAGGATACCTCTAGCACACCCGGCCGTGCTGGAAAAAGCCACAGTGTATAGTCACAGAGTGCGTGGTAAGATCAAAGGCTAAAACCTGGAAGGGGAAGCCAGGCTCCTGTTTGCAGCACTGAAGTGTTCCCGTTAGCATTTGCTCTTCCCATCCTTCCTGTGGCTGGTGGGCAACCTCCTCTTGGTGCTCGCATGGGGCAGGGGTCCAGCACAGGCGGCTTCTTTCTGGGATCCGTGTCCTCTGCCAAGGCCAGTTGGCAGCAGACCCTGGCTCCGTGCCTCTCCCGCTCCTTGCTCAATTATTGCAGCTTTAGAGCCTTGTTTGGGGGCTGAAGTGCCGCAGAAGAAGCTGTGCTGAAATGGTGCCTTTTGCATGCTGTGCTGTGCCTGACATGGTAGGAGCCCTGTGTGGTGGCTGGAGCTCCTGGGCACCACGATAATACAAATAAACCTTATTATTAAACTATGTTGTCTAAATGCCAGTTGTGATTCTGAAGGATTTTTCCTTCTGTTTTGTAAGAACCATTGCTTGTCACGTTTCTGTGCTCTCTGTTTTCAGTGTTCTGTTGCTCTGAGTGCAGGGGCTTGAGCTACCAGATGAGTCTGCAAGTGGCTAGATCGCCCTGGGGACTGTAGAATGAGTTGCTCTGGCTGACTTGTGGGTGTAGATGAGTTATATCTGCGGGGTACCTTATGGTCCTGTGGAATTAAATGTTCTTCCTGGTTATCTGGCACATGTTAGTTATTAAAGGATGTTCTCTGTCTGTATGCCTTACATGAAAAATAAAACAACTTACGGTTGAAAACAGAAATGATGAGCATCCTCACATCTTGTCTTCATTTTCTGTCAAAATTTTGGTTTTATATAAAACATGAGTTTTTGAAAAATGCTTCTCTTTATAAAGCAACTGATACTTGAAAAGGCCTTGAAACAGGCCCCTGTTCCATTAAATGCAAGGTGTGCTATTTGTGAAAATTTGACTTTTTCAAATAATATGAAGTGAGGCATCCAAACGTCCCCAAATTCTTTGAAGGTTTTTGAGCTTACAAACCATTTCTAAACATGAAGGTCATAGAGTCATTTTTGCAGAGGTTTTGCTTTTTCCTTTTTGTGCTTGGTACTTTTAATTATATTCCAAACAAGTCACCATACTGCAATCTGTGTGTCAGGATATTAAGGCGTAAGCCGCTTCCATTAATACTCACTGTGATATTTTGTAACTCTATCTGTTGAGCAGCACTGATTGAATTTAGTGAAACTGTATTGTTTAAAATCCTTTTCATTAATATATTAAACTCTCATAGCATATTATTGAAATTGGTTTGTATACGAATAGTTGATTTTTTTTCTTCTTTGGCCTTATCCAAGGCAAGAGATTGTTTGCACCCATTAAAGTTGTTAGGGAAATACGGCCTAGAATTTGACAGGATGTTGTATTCCAGTAGCTGCAAGAACTGTACAGATTTCAGGAATTAATGGTGAGGCTTCACTATATTACAAATCAATAAAAAGTTACAGGAGACATTATTTATATTGAAGAACAAAATACATGCTGAATTTTCTTTTAAAGAGAAAATTGCTTGGGGGATTTTGGCTGTTGGTGAATCATTCTGCCAGGCTTTGCGGTTTTATAGTCAGAATGCATACACTTTAAAGCTTTTTTTTTTTTTTTTTTGTCCTATCTAGCTATCAAAGGCTCTATGCAAACAGAGGAAGCTGGTAGATGAGCTGGTCTATGGGAGGAAATAGTTAAAGTAGCTAAGCACAAGTACTATCAAATGCATAAACAAACTTCTAAAACTAACGTTCATATTTAACATCATTAACTTACTATTTTTAACCGTTTCTTATGACTGATGCTGTAAAAGGAAGAGGCCAGAAAGTACGATGTTTAGACTGGTGGAGTCTTGTTTCAACACCATGGAAGCGTGAGCTGCATACAGCAATTTGTTGTGTGTTTTGTTTTGTTTTTTAATTTATCCCCCCCCGTATGCTACAAGATGGTAGGGAAGGTGAAGAGCAAGCTAAACCCTGCTTCCCTTCCCGAGAGTGAAGTGCTGTGCCCCACTCTGGGGATCCAGAAAAGGAATGCTTCTGCTCACACTTCCAAAATCATCTTTTGTATTGTACCAAGTTCTAATCGTTGTGGATAAAGTTTAGACTTAAAAAGTTTAGGTTGGTTTTGTTTTGAATGCTGAAACTTGTTTAAACCTCCCTGCCTGTGGAGGTCAAGGGTTTATCCATGTGCACACCAGGGAAATCACCACTGAGGCACGTGAGCTGCTTCATTGCTAACTCCTGTGTAAGTAACTCGTATAAAAGTTTCTGTAGGAAGAGAATAAAAATGGGTTTACTGCATCCATTTAGTACCCCACTCAAATTAAGCTGTGTGAGATTTTAAAAACACGTACGGTTAATGAAGTCAATCAGTCTAGCTCTTTGTCAGTGTTTTTGCAGAACGCTAACCACTTAAAAGCTGCTTGGGGTTTTGGATTTCCAAGTTGTTCCTCCTCTGTTTTCAAGCCAGGCAGTGCAGGATAGGGATAAGGCATGAAACCGAGAAAGAAGCTTGCTTTGTTGACCTGTGCCACTCAAGAGCCACCACCATGTACTGAGCACAAGGGAGGAAAAATCAAAGTCTCAATCCTGTAAATATTTATGTACATAGTTAAGGTTAGACATAAAAAATGTTTTTTTAAACTTAGTTGAACTTCTTGCATATAAAGTGAAGTGTAAATATTTGCAGTCTGGAACCCGGTTTCAGGTTTTTAAAATATTTAAAGTACTTTCAAAAATACTGCAAGTCCTTGGGCAGAGAATGCAGAATCGCCTGCATGGGTAACTGCTCCCGGCAGCAGCAGCAGGCGGCAAGGTAACAGCTGCTGACCGACCCGCAGGAGTCTTTTGTCTACATGTTCAAGCTCTCTCCAGCAAGAGTTAAGTGTTCAGTTGGAGGGCAGGAGGCTTGGCTTTGGGTCACTGAACTCGGGGGCTGCGGTTGCCTGATTCAGCTAATTCTTCCCCTCCAGACTTCTCAAGTAACTTTGAACAGCTTGCTTAGGCTCTGGTGCCTGCGTGTCCCAGTAATAAAATGGGATTAATTATGCAATCTTCCATCTCTTGCCTGGACTTCCCAGTTTTTGTGCAGGAGCTACTTTCACAGCACTGCGCTAAGATAAGTAATTTGTGAGGTCCCTGGAAGTACAGGTGTTGTGCTACCTGGAATTGAGAAGGCTTGCATTTCTGTAGGCTCTCAAAAGCTCAGCATGTATCAGTCTTTGTCTTGAGAGCTGTGGTTTTACGTTGTTTTATTAGCCTCTGGTGTGAAGGAAGCGATGCTATCCTAGGGACCTGCTGTCTTCATTTGGGCTTTCAGAGTATTTTGTGTGCGCGTGTAGATGTATATATTTTCTTAGTAGTGACTGACTGAAAACATGTGCAAGCCAGCCATGTGCTGGTGTTGCTCTGTCTCCAGCTCTCACCCACCCACTTTCCTTCCTTCCTTCCTTCCTTGGAGAGCTGGCAAACAAATTACAGCCTTCACGCATGTGCTGCTCAGGCAACAGCCCGCTGGGGGAAAGGGATGGGGGAGAACATTTGGATACCACATCAGTGTCTCATTAGGCATTTCTTAGTGTCTTTTACAAGTCTGCAGACAAACAGTAGTTAAGACTCAGATGGAGGAAAAAATTATATGCTCCTGCAGGAGAGGGGAGGCCGGGGAGTCTGTCTGCTGGGGATAGGCAGAAGTATTGCTGCTGCACCCAGGTGGGTCCCGCTCACATGGCCATTCAGAGATGCAGTAGTACACTCTTAAAGTTGATGGGCAGGAGTGGGTCACTGGCTCTCCTGCTGACAACTTCTGAAACACCAGATTAATTTATTTCTTCTTGCTTAGAGACAAGGTGTAAAAACATACCCTACGCAAAACATTGGAGTACGTTTGTGGTTCAAGTGTGAAATTGGACTGAACTTACCCAAAATCTTCTCAATGAATGGTAATTTGCAAAGTCATATGGTTGAATCAGGTGACTTCAAATGCATTTTTGAGTGAGAGTTTAAGGAAACATTAAGCTTAGGTTTCCTTTAGAGTCTTAATGGTAATGTTTTCCTTTCTTTTTCACAAACAAGATGACCTTGACAGTTAATGACCTGCTTCCAGTCTTTGGCATGGTTCTGGTGGGGAGAGGGCATTTGTCATGTTTATTCAGTAATTTTACATTACAGAAGAAACTGCTCTAGTGAGTGAAGCAGTATAAAGGGTCCTCGAATCTGAGGAGGAGGAGAGTGCCTTCATTTCATGGCGGGTTTTCCCCCCTCAGTTCACACAATGCAGAAGCTGTGGGGGATGTTGGGACTGGAAGGCATGGAGTGGGCTGATTTCGAGTGGGTCTGCACAAGGTGGCTTTGGTGCCGCAGCTGCCTGGCGCTGCGGAGGAGGGAAGAGCAGCTGGTCCCTCACCAGCACGCTCGGGTGCTTTTTGCTGTGCAGCTGGAAGCTGAATGGCTCTGCCTGAGCAGAGGAAAGCTCGCCCCTCGGCACCCACAGACCACTGCACACCAAAGAGAGGTCTAATGGGGGTGGGGGGCCGACATGGTCTGGCAGACCTGTCGCTGCCCCTGCTGCCATTCAGCAAAGAAACGGTTAAACGGGGCTGTGCATCTTCTGTATATCAAAAAGGCCATAAATAAGTAGTACCAGGCCTTCCTGACCCACATCATGCTTACTGGCCGGAGAAATGTTTAGCGTGCTTGGTCTGCAAATACTTGGCACCGTGTCTGCCTCTGCGTACTGCAGCTGTGGTGCTGCAGTAGGGAACTTAATGAATAAAACCAAAGCTCAGAACTCATGGCTGCAAGTTTTGGTGGTTTTCAGTGTGGGGGTTTTTTTGGGGGGTTTGTTGGTTTGGTTTGTTTTTTTTTTTGGTGGGGGGAGAGAAGGATAACAAGTTGTCCTGTTTTATATATATTCTAGGATTACAGTACAAAGAGGTGTTGTGTGTGAAATGCTGCACTGGTAATCAATGAAGTAGTGGCATGGAAAGAATTTCTGACTTTGGAGCAAGTAATTTGCTTTTTAAGTTGCTTGGTCATTTTTTCCTCCATATTGGCTGTGAGAGAGGCCTGGGTAGGTGGAAAAAATTATCAGGCAGGTCGGTGGAGGGATCCTGTTATTGGTGCCGCCGGTCACCAGCGGGGAGGCAGTGACCATGTGAGTCGTGAATTTATTTGCGTTGATCTCCTTTCAAACTGTCACACTAAATCTATTTTCCTTGTCACTTTGTAAATCATTATATAGGATTAGACTTTTTACTAGCATTTAAGAATTCTGCAGTCATTTTAAGGACTTTCCCCCTCCCTGGCTCGGCCAAGTGATTCCTCCTCTTGCTGGTATTCCTCGCTATTTAAATAATGCTGGGCCTGATTAGGAGGAAATGGTCTCTGGAAGGCAACCGACATTTTCAAAAGCACTGTTCCACAAAGGAGACTTTGAACTTTGCTAAGACTTTAAAAGTTAAATAATATTTTGAATGTTATAGTTCTAATGTTTTCCTATTGTCATGGGAGACTTGGATAGAGTCCCAGGATTGTGGTTAACTTGCACCATGCTTAGGCCTTACTCATTACCACTGAGGAGATGAACTTAAAGCTACTTCACTGCTTTTTTTTTTTTAACTCCTAAAATTGAGACCTTTTTTTTAAAAAAAAGAGCTTAAAGTTCCCTTTTCAAGGGAGGCATGATGACAATAAGCCATCTCTTGGGGATGGCAGGGACTGTAGCGTGGCTGCTGGTGCCCCAGAGCACTCCATGCTGCTCTGAGCCATGTGGCGAGGGTGTGCGGCTCCCTGCGGCGCCTTCAGAGCGAGAGCAGGGGAGGTTATTAAAAAAGCTGCTTGGAAGGATCGGATGCTGTATGTGGTGGTCAGAATTAGGCCTGTGATCATCTGAAGTGAGCAGGAGAGCTGCTGAGCCATGCTCACCCTCCTGCTGGCAGCAGGGTGTTGGCACAGTCCAGGCCGAGGCCTTGATCTTGAGCACGGCCAATTGTGGTGAGCTGGGCAGGCAACATCTGTGGGGCGTTCAGGGCTCCGATGGGTGAGGAAGCCTTTGAGCTGCTCTGGGAGAAAGCCTGCGGGGCCTTCAGGGGGATACGTGACTGGGGACGCAGCTTAGGTTTGTGGTTCTTGCAGTCGAGTCCATTCTCATCCAGGGGTCTACTGCCA
Source organism: Chloroceryle amazona (assembly GCA_027560015.1). NCBI lineage: Eukaryota > Metazoa > Chordata > Aves > Coraciiformes > Cerylidae > Chloroceryle > Chloroceryle amazona. The sequence goes on from JANHFX010008934.1 coordinate 22,666, forward strand.
GCATGGCTTAAGGAGCAGCTTCGATGGAATGAGGGTTTTTTTGTTTTTTTAGGAAACAAATCTAAGGACATTTATGCACTTATTAAGCTCTCGGAAAGCTGCGTGAGCTACGATAATAAAATTTGCCATGCTGTTACCTGCTGGTCAAATCATGGCCTTCATTGTTAGGCGTAGGTTTTCCTGTCATCATTCTCCCCTGGGGATTTATTTGGCATAAGGTACGATTTATTTGGCATCGCATAATCTGCGTGCGGTAGTCGTGAACCCTGCCTTTGAGGACTCAGGGTCTAGGGCTGCCGTTGGCCGGTGCAGTCTCCCAGGGCCCGTCTTCCATTAGTATGTACTTCCTGCCCATTCCCAGGAGCCTAATTATTAATATAATAATATGTAATAATAGCTTATCGGACCAGATTACGTTAGTGTAACTTGCTTTTACCATAAGACAGTGTATGTTAAAAGCATTTGTTGGTTTAAGTTGAAAGCTGGGTTTGTTTCTCTGCTGAATAAGTGTTCCTTCCCAGCTTCCAAAAGGATGGAAATCCCTTTATATTTAACAATATTTAGTGTCTGCTGAATGAGGAATAAAGGTGGTTTTATAGCTGCATTTTTGGCCTAGGTAAAAATGTAATAAATGAAGCATGAGGCAGAGGAAGGGGAAGAACCTAATCAGATGCTGAAGAGACTTCATGAATAATAAGTACTTTCCACTTAAGCAGTCTTTTTAATAATCTGAAACATTAATAGTGATATGACTGCCTGCATCTACACCAGCTGTATAAGAGAGATAAAAGTCTCAGTTTAACGTGATTTTTATCAGCTTGCTTCTGCTAGTGTTTGACCTACAGAAGTAGTCAATTTGCATGTTGGAAAACAGCTTTCTAACAAACGAGACCAGCTGTATGTGCACATAAACAGTGTGTCACCTGGTGCTCGATCTATGGAATAATGGAGTAACTGATGGTAGTTCAAATACTTGGAGGTTTTTTTGTCTTCCTCTGTCCCACTCTCTACCTCCCCTGCCCCTTAGATATTCAGCCTCAGTGCCTAGAGTTGTATTTAGTGATTCAAGAATAAACCTGTAAATGCATGTTGAATATTTTCTGGTAACTAATTATAGGAACAGTTTGTTCCCAAGTTAATGAATTCCCTATGAGAGTTGCCTGCATTCAGTCTGTTACATCTATTGCAAAATAATGATTGTGATGTTTTGGGTTTGTTTTTTAATGCGTGCGCTGTAAATGTACGTCAAATAAAAAAGGTTTGGTTATGACTGTCCTTTAAAATGTGTGTGGATATTTAAATTTATGCTCACTGCCATCCGGAAGATAATTGTAAGAGTTCTGCTTCCTCAAACCTATTGTGTTTTCCTGCCTGGTTTGCTTGTTGTTTTGGATACTCCAAAAGGGAATACTAATGAAGTACCTGTTACATTTGATGCCAGACATAAGTGAGGGTGAAAGTTGTACACATGTTTAAAGAGGATAACTAGATAGTGTTAGAAACAAAAACAAACAAAAAAACCTCAAACAAACAAAAAAACCACAACAGAAAAACCCAGTCCGCACTAAACCTCTTGCTTTGGGCTTGTCTGTTTGATTTCCTGCTCAGAAGGGCTGATGTGCTCTGCCCCTTCCTCTTATATTTCTGCGAGCTGCTGAACTGTTGGCTGTACTGAAGTGAACCAGGACCCATTTTGTTTGCCCTTCACGTTCGCAGGCTGTAATCTGTAAGGAATTAATAGCAGCCGAACTGTCCCTCCGGCATGTGTCAGGTGGGCAGTCTGGAGCAGGGAGGGCTCTACCGCTAAACTCATGAATCAGAGCACAGTTAAGACTGGGATCCATTTTAGACGGTACAGTAACTAATACAGGTAATTCTTCTGTCCAGATGTGTTTGCTCTTTGCTTGGGGAGCAGAGCCTGGGTGTAGGAGGTAGGCTAAGGCAGCTTCATGTATGTTCCTCAAAGGTGAATATAGTGGACTGCAAGAAAACAAGAAAGAAAAACGGAGCAGCATTTCCTACTGCTTATTTGTTTAAGGTCTGGGCTGCATTGCACATCTGGAAGCAGCTTGCTACTCTGGGTGCATTTGCTAGTGATTAGTGTGTTTTTTTTCCCTGTTGTACTTGTAATTAAGAGCTCTTGCTATGGAGTTAGGGAGGAGTTTCTATAGAAGCAGATACAATACCTTCTTAAAGCATTCATATCGATTGTTTTGAACATCTGTCTCCTCTAATAACTCAAATTCATTTCTTACAATACTCAAAATCAGTAAATTATTCTTGTCAAGTTAAAAAAGAGAAAAGGTAAATGGAAAAGGATCTCTCTACTTCTGTAGCAGTTCCTGATTGTTCCATATGCTATATTCCTCTTGTCACTATGGTGCAAACCTTGTGTATCAAAATAAATTAGTAAACTGATGTTAATAAGAGTGCTTGAAAATACTTTGTTTATGATCTTTGAAAAAGTTGAAGAGAGTAAAAACAGAGAGGGAAAACTGTATTTCTCTGTTGCCTTTATAGTGGAGATACGGAGCCTTTAAATGACTTTTCTTAAAACTATGACAGCTTTTATTTGTTCTCTATCAAACCTAAAAATTGATAGAAGTAGTTCTGTCATTGTCAGGCTCACTGAAAGGAAAAAAACCTAGTAACTTTGGGGACTTCTGGGAATAGATGCTGTGTATTTCATGGAGATCCTTTCTCAACTGATACTGGAAATTTCAACTTACATATGTATTTAAAATACTTGGTTCAAAAAAGCCCCTATGAGCTTGATGTGTTGTATTGCATTCTTGCATCTTTTTGGTAGCTATGATAGTTGTTAAGTGAGGAAAGCCTTCTAGGATGACAGACACGCACTAAAGTGGGCTATTAGCTGCAATGGAAATGTGTACCCCTTCTTTATGGTACCTGTGGAAACAATTTCAAGTCTATCTGGCAATATATTTTAAAGTTATCTTCTCCCTCCCCCTCCCTCCCCTTTCCCTTAGGTGA
>JANHFX010008936.1:0-24333 GCA_027560015.1 Chloroceryle amazona
GCCCATTAAATACAGCCGGGGCGGCGGTAGGGGTGGCCAGAGATGGCGTTGACAGTGGTGAGGCGGCAGGAGCGGCAGGCGGCTCTGGATAATGTGAGTTTGCGAGTGGGGCCGGGTGGCGGCGGAGGCGGCGGCTCCTCCTCCTGGTGCGAGTTCAAGGCCGCCGTTTATGGTGGGCACGGCTGGGAGAGCGCCTCGCTTTCCGGTCCGGCTCTTCCTTCTCCTGTTTTCTGTGCCAGGCGCTGAGGGGGGGAGCAGCTGGCTGAAGTGTCGCATAAGTGCCTGTCTGGGAAGTGAGGGGGCTGGGGGGCCGCTCCCGGGCCGCTGCCGCCCCGCGCGGTGCCTGCGGACCGGGGCCGCCGCCCTGCGGGCTGCTGCCTCTCCCCAGCCCCCTCTGAAATCCCGCCCGTAGGGTTGGTTTTTATCGAGACTCTTCATTTAAACGAGGCAGATCGTGTAGCTTGTTTAGTTCTTTTGGGTTATTTTTTTTCCATTGCCAGCTCCTGTCGGTATAATCTTTAGTTTATATGCTGCGCGCCGTCGTGACCGAGGCGTTTTGCTGGGTGTTTCCCGCCCCCAGCTGAGGCTTGCTAGCTGTGGCTCTGCGTGTGGCTGCCCTTCTTCTCCTGGGCTGCTGTGGAGGTGGTCAGGTCACATGCTGGGGAAGGATCAGGGAGCCAAGAGGCTGCAGCTTTAACCGGCGCTTGTGGTAACCATAAGTACCTAAGAGAAAGCCCATTTGTTTCTAAGGCGTTTTGGCTTTTGACAGCTGTGGGTTGGGTTTATCTTAATTAAATGAATCCTGTATTTGATTGAATTGGGACACTTGCTAGATTTTTCTTGATGTCGGATTAAGTGATCATCAGATCTTGCTTGCTTTAATTCCCTCCCTCCTGCCATTGTGTGTAATAATATCCCTTCAGAAAGGTTACGTCATCCAGTGCTTCCTAATGTTAGCAGTATTTCAAGATACAAAGATGGATTATAGCTGGCCTTGCAGTAAGTAACAGGGTAAAATGTGTCCTGATAAAGCTCCCTCTCTGAAGGGGTGTGCTGATCTGTCATGCTGTTGCAGAAGTGGTGAGCTCACCTGTTGCCATAAGACAAAGGATATTGTCCGAAGAAGAATGGCTCTTTGTGGGAGGTGTGACTTGTTAACTGTGCTATTAATTCTGTGATGGGAAAGAAGGTGGTGAGATGTCTTGGCTGCTGGAGTGCTGGTCCCTCACACTTGCTTTCAGAGATTAACATTATGCCTGGCCCCTGAAAATGAGGGATGAGAGATAGGGCATCTTTGTACTCTTTGTCACTGATATAAAATCCAGAACCTAAGGAGTGTCTTTAAGTCTGCAGTTAAAGGTTAGTTTACCTTAAGTTCAGGAAGCGGAACTTAATTTCCCAGGCCAAAAAAAGTATTTCAGCAAGGGTTGTTTACAGTCAAAGACTAGGCCAATTAAAAGGTAACAAATAGGTGAGACCTGTTCACGCTCCTCTATGGTTAGGCAAGTGGGGTGTTCACAGTACTAACCAAAAGTGGTTGCTGACTGAAATGATCTGATAACTCCTTTACTGGAGACAGCTGTCTGTAGGTGAAGTAGCACCGTGGAGCCAGTCCACATTGTCCTGGATAATATGATGTATCAACCCAAGTATGATCCCAAAATTTACCTCTCTTCTGCTAGTATCTAGAAGAATGATGCTTCTTATTTGTCTGGAGGCTTGTGGTGCTTTTTGCCACGGCAAGAAGTCCTCAGTTTAAAAATAACTATCCCAGCCAACTCTGGCATGTCTCCCCGTATAGTGATATGGCTGGAGTGGGATGGGGTCTGCCTTTGTCTTGGTCTGGGTTAGGGCTGATATCACTGAAGAGAAGAATGCCCAAAAGTTGCTGGGAAATGTTGAGTTTCTTTATCTCTCGAAGAAAGCAATTCATAGCATGGGACGTGACATGATGCTAAGAGGGAAGCTCAAGCAGTTTGTTTTTAGCAGGCAAGTTATCTTCGGTTTAAGATGTATTGAATGTGACTGTGTCCTGACCTGCAGAGATGCACAGCACTGGGAGAAGTTCCTTGTCTGCAAGGAAGGGTTTTTCCTTCCACCCATACTTAAAACTTTCACTCATGTGTGGGAAGGTACTTCCGGTAACTTAAATAGCCAAAACAAATGAGCTGAATGTGAAGTCAAGGCTTGAATACTTGGAGCCAACAGAAGTAAGGGCTGTGTGCAGTTTTGTGAAAGCAGAGAACATCTCAGCACTTTGTAGCATCTTCTTCCCTGCGAACTGCTGCTTCTTGCCTGGATTCAGTCTGAACTACTGCTGCAGGTGTTTGGATATGTCAGTGGCTAGATCGCTTTAAATTGTTAGTGGTTCACTGCAGCTTTTATTATTATTTCTTAACTGTAGTTGGATAGAAATAAGAATAACAAGGACTTTTGCAGTACCTGAATAAAGCATGTGAGAGATTTTAGCTGCTACTTTTTCTACCTTTTCACGTAATTGTAGTAAGACTTGTGGCATCTCTCGGGTAATGCTCATACTTGTAATATGCTTTAAACACTAAGGTTGCTGAAGACTGTGTGATGCTGGGAGGTAGATTAGTGTTGGATTTGTCAGGGACTGAGTTATCACATAAATATGATGACTGTTTACCTAGAATTTAAGAGCTGGTCCCAAGATACTTATGTAGTTTTCTTCCTCAAAGCTTGAAATGCTATCGGGAAATTGCTAAAACTTTGTACTACTAGAGCTTACCTGTTACTACTCTTTGCCCCTCTTCTGTTCCAGGGATCCTTGGAAATAACACAGAGTTTGGAAGATGATCCTCTACTGGATGCACCACTTACTTCATCTCATACCTTGCATTCCCAATTGAGGCCAAGATTTCATGCTATCCCAGCAGTTCTCCTTGCCAATTTTCTGTTGCTAACTCATGTAAGTTTTTAAAAAGCACAACTTCCTTATCAAAATTTCCTCTGTCTATTCTGAATTCTTACTGTTTACACGGACAGAATTTTCCTATCTGTATAGGTTCTTCCAAACCAGTGGAGTCCTATTTGCTACTGAATTTTGATAATGTATGCGCTATGTGGCACTGGCTGCATTCTTATTCTGAATGTAGCTGGTATTAACATCCTAACCCATCTTCTTAGGAAGAAAAGCCTTTTCCAACATCATAGAAGAGCTACTATTTAAATGTATTTTAAAAATAATTCTACTGCTGTAGAAATGCTTACATTAATTATAGAGGGCTAAGACAATTTTGATGCCATGCCTTTGGGAAGCTGAACTTAATTTCAGAGGGGAAGACTTAAGATATTTCTTATACTAACTAAACAAATTTGGGTTTGCTCCAGAGGCTTTGTATGGTACTGGATGGAAGGAGGGAGGAATACGGATGTTACTTCCTGCTCTGGCTGCTTGGGATTAAGGGTGAAAAGCACAGATAAAGGACAGAACTTCTACCCAGCAGTATGAAAGCCTTTCTGAGCCTGGCAGACAGAAGTAGAAAGACTTGGGCCTAGTAGTGAGCTTATCCTTGATAAGCTGAAGAGGCCTTTTATTTTTTTTTTTTGCTTGCAAGCATGTGGAAGCCAAATGTGAAGAAGGGGAGGTAATGAGCTCTGATCCTAAAGTCTAACTGCAGTGCTACTCAAATGGCACTTAGAGACAGGGCGTAGTGGTGGTTTTGGTAGCGTTAGGTGAATTATTTGACTTGACTTGATCTTAAGGATCTCTTCCAACCGCAATGGTTCTCTTATTCTATACTGCCACTAGCACTGACCTGAAGACAGTATAAAGCCAGAGTGCACAAGGCACGTATGTATGTGTTGCTAATTATTTTAGCAGCTACTTATGCTAGCTCTGGGCAGCTGCCTAAAACTATTCAAGCAATATGCACTAGCTGCCTTATTTTAGAAGGAAATGTTTTGTGGGACTCTCTGTAATATCAAGAAATGCCCTCTGTTAAGTACACTTAAGGAAGAGTTCTGAATAAACTACCAGTGTTCTCAGTTGAAACTCTATTAAGCCTTATTCCCTTCTACCAGAAGAACTCTTGTGCAATCCCATTAGGATGGCACTTGAGGTATGTGTTACGAAAGTAGGCGCTGCTGTTGGTAGTAGAGAGTAATGTTTTTCCACCTAGCTTTGGGGCCTTACTATCCACTAACATAACTGATGTGGCCACCTGTCAGTCTCCCAGATCCTAGGAAAATGCTACATCTTCTGTCTCCACCGCTTTCCCTCTCTTGAAATGTTTGGAGAGGTGAAGAGAAACTGCTGAGGCTTCTGTCAATACATGCTTTTCCAGGTGAAGTCTTGCTACTGTTGCTGAATGTGCTGCAGTAGCCAGCTAGTCCTTCGAGCAAATGGGAAAAGTATCTTTTTCTGTTGGTGAAATAGAGCATTATAATGGCCACATGGAATGGGGCTGTCTTGAAAAGATGAATGAGGAAAGCAAGTTTACTGTATTTCCTTCCCCTCTGCACAAGCCTTGTGGAATATGGATGCACCAGGTTACCTTCTGATGCACAGCCTGCCAAAGGGACAAGGAGCCTGAAGAAGTGAAGCCATTGTAGTATTTATCAGAATTGTAATGTATCTCTAATTTGTACGTAACTTGCAGTATTTCTTTTCAAACCTCCTGTGCCAAGAAATGGAGTTAGGTAGCCAGTTGCTGCTTTGGTGCAGCTTCCTAGCTCCATGCAATTCTGGAGTGTGGTGGTGCAGGGTTTTTGAGTGGCTCTTTTGCCAAGCCTGGCTTTTCTGCAGGCTCCTGGCTCCGATCAGGAGACTCTGGAGAGCAGTGTGAAGTGTACAAGCTAGAAATAATTCTTTTATATTAACCCCATCTTTCTTTAATCCCCTCTGTATGCGCATACACAAAATGGAATGTAAATACTACTCTTTTGCTGTACAAAGTTATTCTTAAATCTCCTGTACTGGAGTGAAGCTCCTCCTGTTGGACTGCTCTAGAATGTAAGCAAAACATATTTGATAAATGCCACTCAGTGCCAGCTGTTTCCTCTTGTATATATTGCTGTAGTAGATCAGTGGAGCTGCAATGCTAGACCATTTTGCTTGCATCAGTTTACCATAACATTTTTTGTACTGAAACACATTTCTAACACCTGGAGGTAGTAGAACTAGATGGTACTGTTTTAAATGGTAAAAAAACTGAACAGTAAATGGGCCAAATAAAATATGGGTTAGCTGGATTATATTTAGCTTTATGAGAAAAGGAGGTTAAAGGATTAAAGAAGAGTTTTGTTGATAAAATTCCCTGTTAATTAACTTCTTAATCTAGCTACTTAACCTAGCTCAAGATAATTTGGGTTTTAATCTTCATTTGAAGTAATGGTCTTACGGGTAACATAGGACACACTTTTTTTTTCCCTCCCACCTTCTACCCTGTTTGGCCTCTGTAACGTCTCTTAGGTGTTGATGATTGTGTGAAAAATATTCCCCCTTCTTTACCTAATTACTGAACTCTATTCATAACCAGAGCAATAGGGCAGCTCATATCAAGAGTAATTAAGTGCTTCTGAAATGTTAATTTCTGAAGTGGGAAGTGAGCAGTGGGCTCTCTAGATATCCATAGAGCAAAGTATGGAAGCAAATAAAGTGAACATCAGACACTTTCCTCCATACTCAGTTCTTATGTTTTTGTCAGTTATGAGATGTGGAACACCTGGACTCTTTTTAAGCTATTAGAGATATTAGATGTGTAGACTGGAGGTGAATTGATTTTTTTTATATAGAAGCTCTCAATTTACTTCTGTATTTGTGGGAGTTGTTTTTGTTTTCAGTTCTGTTTTAAAAATATTCCTATTCTGTAGAATGAACCAGGATAATAAAGTATAATTTCCTGTTCACTGAATGAAAACAGAATATTTTGCCTGAAAAAAAATTCTGCAAAGATTTAAAAAGCCCCATCTGTGTACATATAGTCCAGATAATGTGCACCTAAGATTCTGCCATTTAGTTGGCCAAAGATTGTTGATGCTTGCTGCCAGTGCTGAAAAGCTGGAAAAAAGTCTTGAAGACAGGAAAAGTTATGGCATTATGGCACTAATCTAAAAGGACAAGTGACTATAGTCTGATCATTCTGATGCAAACTGAGCAAAATTAAAAGATCTGATAGTAAATGTACAAAAGAATTATTACAAACTGGCAAAAATGCCTCCCTAGTGTTAATAATTCACTTTCTTGTGTCATAACCTGGAGATTATCTTCAATGGATATAGTAAAGGATTGATTTTTCACTTAGGAAATGTCAATTTTGAGGCATAGAATGTACTGATCAAGTACGAGGCTGTCCTGCAGCACTGTAGAAAGTGTAATTGGATGAGTCTAAAGATGTGCTTGCTTTTGGGGGGAGTGAGTACAAATCAAATTCCTCTTAAAGTGAAAAGACACAGTAAAGAGGGCCACAAATAAGGTAAATTCCCTGTGAAGGGAAGACACAGGGAACAGTGAAATTGATTTAGAGGAAATTCTGGGAAGAGTGGAGATTCTCGGCCCTGCTCTGCTGGAGAGGGGTTGCCCTTCTGGAAGACACTGTTACTACTTGGCAACTTCAGTCATCAGAATGCCACGTAGTGGTTGTACTAAGTGTCTAATATTTTATACATCATCTCAATTAGAATAAAATAAATTCAGATAGTAATACATAATGAATTGTACAACCCTCTTTTTATATATATATATATATATATAGTTAAATGTTGACTTTAAGAGTTTTCCTCTCTTCCTTTCTCTTCCAGGTTGCTTTTGTTGTTCTAGCATTTTTAGCAGCTATGTTTTGTTCTTACCCCAATCCCAATCAGGATAAGTGCCCTGGAAACTATACTCACCCACTTAAAGTGCAGACTGTCATCATTATTGCAAAAGTAATTCTGTGGATTCTGCATGTTATTTTTGAACGATACGTCCAGCACCACCACAGTAAAGTCAGAAGCAGAGGTTATTTCTCAATATACCGATCAACAAGGCACCTAAAAAGGATTCCACTGCTGATACACTCCACAGGTGAGATGAACTGTTTTTTCTGGCTTTGCTGTTGTGTCAGTTTAAAGCTTTAGGAGAAAGACTGAATAGTTGATGTGTAAATGTATATTATGAGCTTTTATAAATGCTCGTAGACAGGTTTTTAAATGATGTTTTAGTCAGGTGGGTGTTCTCACTTTTTTGGCCTTCCAGATGCATGTTGTAAAGATCTCTTTGTAGTGGAAAAATGCTGACATGTGATGTTGAGTAATAACACCAGATGTGAATGACTAGAGGTCAGCCATCAAGGTCTGTGTTTGGCTGCTTGATGATCTCCATTCTCATACTCATTTGTCTGGACAGATCTGTGGCAACGCTGATAGTCCTTCCTGGAAATGTGCTACTCTGGTCTCTTCAAGCTCAGCAATTCACATCAAAACAGATGAATTGCCTGTTATTCGGCAGCTGTCTGAAATAAGGAAAATAAGCAATTTTCTGATTTTTTTTTTTTCTGTGCAATTGTGTAACATTCAGCTTCTGACTGCCTTTTTCTACTTTGTATGGACAAAGGGTAGGGTGTGGGAGTGGTTTACCTCCCTATATTTTAAGTTACTTCACTAGCCAGTGAAACTGAAAGAAGAGTTGGTAAAAGGAGCTGGTATAGGTTTTATATCAAACTATTTCAAACAAATCTAAAATCTATATAACTTTGGGGATTTTTACTCTCCCCAAATAGCAGTGGCAAAGGGAACAGTGGTAGCTTTTTACAGTATTATTGCCTCTTACAATCCTACCTCCCTTGTGAATAACTGGAGTAGATTTTTTTTTTTTTCTGGTCACTGGAATTAGTAAGTTAGGTGATCCTGCTTTATATAAAACCCTAGAGTTCTTTCCACCTGGGCACTAAGAGCTAGTCAGCTTGATTAATGTAAAAAAAGCCACCCCACAAAACAAACTTCAGGCTTTGGCCACTAGATAGAGCTCTGAATATAGAGATATTTGAAGTGCAGTGAGCAGGCTACAGCAAGCTCAAAGATGTTTCAGAACAAAGGGGCTATTTCTGCTTATTGTAACGTAATCTGGAATACGTAGCCCTCTCATCAGTCTTGGTTCATCCCAAGCCCACTTCCCCTGCCAGACAAACTCTGGGCACGTGTAAATGTTCAGTTGTCTGCTGTAGACTCTTCGTCTGTAGTTTAGACATTACTGCAGACTCTCTAACATGCCAATACCTGCTGATGCTACTTCCATCCTGACAGTTCATTTGCCTAATGCAGTATGAAAGAGCTGTACAGTTTCTGAGATACATTGGTGGTATTAACACACTTAATGCTTTATCCAGACACTGGTTATAGCACTTCTACAGGAAAGAAAAGAATATTTCACACTGACAGAGAAGAGTGTGTGTAAAGAATGAAGAATGCATGTTAGGTTTCACTTAATTCCTGCTCTTGACTAATTATGCTCCTTTCAGTTAAATCTGCAGTAATTTATAAGTGTTAAAAGAACAGCTAGGCAACTGGAAGGCTATGCAAGTGTCTCTCGTAAAAGGAAGGTGTTTGGGTTTCTTGCTCTGTTAGCCTCACTTAAATACACTCAGATCCACCCCTTGAAGGGAAGCACCCTCTCATATTGGATTGACTGATGTGACCTCTTGAGAACTGAAAAAAGTGAATAATCTGAGCCAGCAATGTGCTCAGGCGGCCTGGAAGGCCAAGGGCATCTTGGCTTGTATCAGGAATAGTGTGGCCAGCAGGACTAGGGATGTCATTCTGCCCCTGTACTCAGCACTGGTGAGGCCTCACATCAAGTACTGTGTCCAGTTCTGGGCCTCTCACTCCCAGAAGGATATGGAGGTGCTGGAGCAGGTCCAGAGGAGGGTGACAAGGCTGGGGAAGGGACAGGAGGGAAAGTCTGATGAGGAGAGGCTGAGGGAGCTGGGGTTGCTCAGCCTGGAGAAGAGGAGACTCAGGGGGCGCACCTCATCACTCTACAGCTACCTGAAGGGAAGGTGTAGTCAGGTGGGGGCCGGGCTCTGCTCCCAGGCAACCAGTGCCAGGAGGAGAGGGCAGGGCCTGAAGCTGCGCCAAGGGAGGTTCAGGTTGGATATCAGGAAGCTCTTCCTCATAGAAAGGGTAATCAGACACTGGAAGGGACTGCCCAGGGAGGTGGTGGAGTCCCCATCCCTGGAGATGTTAAGGAAAGATTGGATGCTGCACTGAGTGGCGTGATTAAGCTGATGTGGTGTTAGGTCATAGGCTGGACTCAATGATCTCAAAGGTCTTTTCCAGCCTCAATACTTCTGTGATTTTGTGATCCCCAAGCAGTTTTGGGGATGAGTAGCAGCAACAAGACTAGAAACTATTTAAACCCACACATGTTATATTAGGTATTTTGAGTGCATTTCTTCCACACTTGTTTTAAGTCTGCAAAATCTATAAGAATCATAGAATGGTAGGGGTTGGAAGGGACCTCTGGAGATCAAGTCCAACCCCCTTGCCAAAGCAAAGAAAGCTTGTTCTCTATCACTACAGTCAAAGGATGAAATGAAACTTCATTTTGTTACCAGCAGTTTTAAGTTTGCATCACCTGGGTCAAGGGAATTGGCCAAAGAGGCAAGTATGGAATAGAAAAGTGTTACTGAAATATTGCAGCCTGCTACAGATCCTGGGGGTAAACGAGTACCAAGTTATTTTCAACAGTTAATGAAATTGTTACACTTGTAAAACAGAACATTTGTTTTCTAGGTAACACAGCCCTGCTTTTGGTTCTGTCAATGCAGCACTCCTTTCCTGATCACAGTAAAGTGTACCTGTATCTTATCCTGGGAGTCCTGGGCCTGGAGCTGATTAGCTCCCTGACATGCTTAGTGATTTACACAGGTGAGAGGGATTTTTTTCCTTTTTAAGTGAGACTTATTAACTGCTACTTGGCTGTTTTGTTTGCCCTCACAGTAGCTTGCTTGGGTTACCCCAAGACACTTACCTGCAACTATAAATGCCAAAAGATTCAGTGCTTGTAGGAAAATTAAGACAAATCCAAAGCAAATGGGAAGGTTGTCAGGCTGGAGTTGGTCTCCTGCTAAATGAAAGCTTCATGTTGCCTCAAAGCTGTTGACTCCGTTAAGTGTCCATAAATGTGTAACTGTTGCACGAGTGTCCTGCAAACAGGAGTGTCTGGTTAGCAGTGTGTTCTCAAAGGTGTGTACCGCAAGCTGCCAAGCACAAAGAGCTTGCTGGCTTAATCAGAACTGCTTCTGGGGTTTACATGTAGGACTTGCATAACTGATAGTCTGATTGTGCCTTACACTCCTAACTCTTCTTCTTTCCCTGATCCCACCCCCAAAGCTTCAGTTCCTCTTTGTCACTAAAATGGAAGATTCCCTCTAATGAATGTTTAAAAGAGAACCCCCCCAAAACATGGCTTTTGAAATCCGTGCTCTAATACTAAAGATACTGCTTAATAAGATACTAAAATCCTAAAATAAGATATTGCTTCATAAAACTGTGAAGCATTGCTTTGTACTGTCACCGTAGACTTGTAAGGTTATCTGCTTGTAGGTTTGGTGTGATTTATCAAGACTTGATAAACCTCGTTCCATTAAACTATTGCTCAGCTATCACAAATGTTGATTAATAAATGCTTGAACCAAGTATCTTTTAAGATAAGATCAGAAAAACTGTCTGGGTTTATGGCTTGCGTGAACTCAAATGAAAAAAACACTGAAAAGGTACAAGATACTGAAATGCAATTATTTTTTTGTTGCCCAAAGAAATCTAGAGATGCTTACTGTGAAGTCATTGTCTGGTGAAATGACATGTGGTTCCTGCTCTTGAGTTAGTTTATACTCCTGCTTCTGAGACACTACTTTCTGATTATTTACAGATACAAATGAAGCAGATGACACCTTAGATAAGCAGCCTCTGTAGTCCTGGTTTCTCTGGAGGTGGGGCAGGGGGAATAAAACCAATGGGAAAAAAAAACAAACAACCCCCTTAGTTTGTTCATCTAATCAAACTGGAGGAAGAAGAGTAGGAAACCTGCTTCAGAACTTCATGAAGCTTAAAATGTAAAGTAAAAGCCATTTCTATGGTGGTCAGTAGTCATGTTAATCTGACTAATTTTGTGACTTCATAATTGGTAATCTAGGATGTTTCCTGGAGAAGAAAACATTCGTATGTACTTAGTAATGTAATGACACAGAAATACTGTTGTGTAGCTTGGTCATCTAGAAGATAAAACCTAGTCTTGAATCTCCTGCAACAGCATTGAAATAAAAATGCAACAAGAGGTCCCAGCTCTAAACTCTCCTCCTCTTACAAGTGTGCAGAAGCCTGAATGCTGTAGCCCTGTCAGGCTTTCCTCTGAATGGACCATCATGGCTCAAAGCAGACCAACTGTCCTCTGGAGGCATAAAGGCAGTGATGAGGGAACACGAGTATGGCAGTCCTGCAGAACTATTCCAAGAATGCTGGAGATCACCCTTTTGCATACGTATGGGTACTTCCCTGGGAAACTTAGGAAATAAGAGATAAGTTGCAAAACTTAATAGAATGTCAGGAATTCCAGTGCAACTGTATTTCTTACCCTGAGGCCTCTTGGAGCTCAAAGAGCTACAACTACAAGAAAGTTGACCTTCATAGTATAAGAGTTCATAAATGCTCTCAGAACTTTCCAGTTACTCATCACAGAAAGGGCCTTGCTTCCTACCTTGTACAGTGCCAGCTGCTGTGCCCATCAAATCCGTTAACCAGTTTGTATTGGGAAATTGTGGGCTGAGTTCTAGCTGAAGAAGGGTTTGAGTTCTGGAACCAAAGTGAAGGAGGGGCAGAGCTGCATTGCTCGGGAGGAGCAAGGCAGTTTTTTGGCAGCAGCTATCTTCTTCAGCAGCCTCAAAACAATCCAAGTTTCATTCCCTGAAGCTGGATGTACAAAACTAGAGTTAATTTTTACATAACTTCATGCTTGCCTCAAGGTGAGGAGGCAAATTCCAGTCACCCTAGGTTGCCTTTTCCTGTGGGAAGTATAACTTACTTTCTTGCTTTTCATCCCAATAGAGGGTGAGGTAAATTAAGAGACTAGCATGCGTAGCTGTTTCCCATGCCTAGTGGTGGTTTTGGTTTTTGTATGTTTGGTGTGTTTTTAGCATTCCAAGCATCAAACTAAAGCTCTCCTGAAGCAAAACGAGTGTATTTGGCCAGTTTTGAAAACAGCTTGAGAGTCAGTAGTAATAGTGACACTCGGATAACTTTTTTTCTCTCGGAGCAGAGTATGTGACCGAATGGAAGTATGAAGCTTCTTTAGTAGGACTGCTTTAAGGGCAGCCCTCTGCTCAGGGTTAGGGTGCCCTTCTGCAGGGCAAGCACTTAGCAGATACCACTTACTGGTAAGATAGGATCAGCTAATGTAGTTGAGCAACAGTGGGGAGATTAAGGTCGCTTCACACTAGCAACTCCTTCCCTGTGTTAGTATACTATTCCTCAGTTTTGGTGGGAAGATGGCACCAGTTCATAAGCTGCTTCTCCACAGTAGAATATTTCTTAACTACTAGAAGGAGGTATAAATGCTTATCTGTAGAAGGTTCATATAATTGACTTACTATCCTTTAAATAGTACAGCTGTACAAAAAAATGATGGCATGGGATATCTGATTGTAATTCTAAATATTTCTTCTGGGTTGTTGGATTTATTTTATTAATGGTGTGATGCCCAGTGTCCTGTGAAGTATTACTTACTGCCTTTCTTGAAGTTCTCTCCATTGAGCAGTGTATGTGTATGGAACTGTAGGAGATGGAGGCAAGATGCAGAAGATGAGGAATTGCTGTGATTGACCTGTAACAGGCTTCCCATATGTCAATCATAGAAGTGAGGTGAATGTACATGGAATGAAGTAGGATACAGCTCTGAATGTCAGCTTACTATTTTAAGTTTGTTCTTAACAGGGCAGGAAGTCAAGCTTTTAAAGATTTACTAAATACATGCATTTAACGACTTTCTTACATACCTCTAATATCACTTGAATAAAAGACTAACATTCCCACAACCAAACATGTTGGGAATGCCACATCATTTCTTTGTGACTTTATTTGTAGACCACGGAAATAACTAACCTTTGAGCTTAACTTGTAGTTAACCTCTGGAGGGTCTTAGCATTGTTTTAGCAGGGTGGCCTGTAATAAACCCCATCGTACTATTGACTTGTAAGGACAATCTTTCTCAGCTGCAGGAGTGTGGATTCTCAAAGCTGGGCTGTAATGTTTTTAGTGGCATCAGATGTATTGCTTCACAAGCAGCCCTAACTGTCGAGTCCCAAAGACATACGCTGGATCTCTTGGTACATTTCCTGAATCAGGATCTGATGCTGAATGGCTTGCAAATGTTTTTGGCTTCCTTCCAGAAATAATGCAGAGGATGCCTACAGCTTCTCCCACTCTCACCCATCCTTATTCCACAGCTGGTTAATTTGGTCTTAAACTTTATTCACGGGTGCCCAGGAATGACTACAGGTTTTAAGAGCCAACAGTGTGAGGTTTGCAGTGTGAAGCTGATCACAGAGCCACTCTGGTTTAAATACTTAATGGCAAGCCTGCCCTAGTTTTACAGCAGGCGGACAAGCTGCTGCTTCACTGCAGGTAGTCTAGTTAAAATAGTATTTATCAAAGAGCTTAAGTTAGAAGTTCTGACCTAGATACTAGTATCAAAACTTTTTAAATGTTGGTGGTGTTTTTATGGCATGTTGCTTACTTAATGGCCTGAATTTGGACACAGAATCTCAGTACCCCATCAGGTGACACTAAGTTTTCACCCTTTTTTAGGTGACAGATTAAACTTTGCACATATGAAGCAGCATGTTCAAGCTTCCCCCTTCTGGACTTCTTTACTGTGGTCTCTTCCCTTCAGCTCTACTGCTTAAAGGAGAAAAACAAAACACACACAAAAAAGCCCCCTGAATTATAATCAAAGCCTTTACAGGAAAGAGCAGAGAAATTCTGCTGCCCCCCTTCACTTTCCAGATGCCCTGATTATCGTACGGTAATCTTAAATCATTCGTTACAGATTTTAAACTCGGAGCCTGATGATAAAGCTTTTTCTTTCTTTCTTTCCCAACTAATTTCTACAACTGTTGCAGTGAAAGTAAGCAACTTCAATCACACGAAGCCAAGACCTGACATAATTGAAGAAGAGAAGATGTATGCCTACCCTAGTCACATCACCTCAGAAATTGGCTTCAGGTAAGATTTTCTGTGTTAATGTTGGGCTGTCTTCAGCCTTGGTATATGAGTAACACTGACTAATGTAACTGCCTCAGTCTGTGGATTTACCTATAATCTCAGATCTGTCAACCAAAGCAGAGGTGGAAACAAGCATTTGCCTTCAGAACTGTTAATGCTGCCATTTTCCATGCATGGATGAGAAGCAGCACAGTCTTGAACTCTCCACGTAGTCGTGGCAATAAACTGCTACACAGAAATTGTCACATGTGAGCACAGAAATAATTTGACCATTTATGGCTCACTGCATGAATTTTTAATGCACTATAAATAACTGTTTAATCTCCTTTAGCTGACTTTATATGGGAGTTCAAGGAAAAATACTGGTGTCTTCTACTGTTAGTTAAAGCATGCCTGCAGAAGCCTAGCTTCTTCAGCTAGTTCTTTCAGGAAAGGAAATGTATTGTGGGCAGTAGATGGATAAAGAAAGCTTAGCAGCTTTGTTCTGTGAGAGCAGTTAGATGTGAGATTCCAGTAAGGGATTTGGAATATATTTCCAGTTTGTGAAGAAACTTTTAGAGGTGAGTGGGGCACTTAAGAGGTAAGGAAGTTCTCAGTGACACAGAGAAACTATGCAACATTAACCTCACAAGCACTGGGACTTACTGCTTTGCTTGCTTGTCCTTCCTGTACCTTCTGTGCTTGAACTTCTTCCGGTTGTTGAAATGAGTCTGGTACGACGTAACAAAAAAACAAGCATTAAACCTAACGCTGATTTCCAGGTAAGAATTTTTTAGAGGGTTGCTAATAGAGTACGACTTGCTTCTGTATGTGTGCCTTAGTAAAAAGCTGCATCACGGAGATGACGAACGCTTTGGCATCTCCCCTGGTGTCACAAGTGCAGAATGCACACGCTTTTATGGAACTTGGAAGTAGATGTCCAGGATACAGGAAGGATTTAGAGTTGTCTTGAATTTTGATACAATGTCTGTCTTCCATCGTGATATCAACATCATGGTGAATGCATGGTGGACCTCATTTGGTTTTCATTCAGCTTCTCCCCTGAGAAATTCTCAAATGCCCAGGGAACAAGTCTGCAACAATGGCCAGCTAAGGAAGAGACTCTGATTATTTGTGATTAAAGAGTGTAAGCTTCCTGTGAGAGCTGATTGCAAAACAGTTATTTTAATTCAACTCTATACAACTCTGACTCTCTCTTTCCCTTGAGAGTTAAGGTCTATTGAAAAGTGAATCCTGTCAGCCCTTCAGTTGACCCTGATTATAAGAATGTTTTCTTGAATATTATGACCTGTATACACTAAGCTGCTGATCAGGACCTTCTGGTGCTTTAAGCTCATAGTGCAGATGACTGGTGGTGATTAGTGTGTTAGAAAACTGATGCCACTTACTGAAACCGTATTTACTTCTGTTATTTCAAGGGAAAATTCAAGCTTGGAAGAGATAGTTGAGAAGCAAGGAGATGTAATAGAGTATCTTCAGAGACACAATGCACTGCTCAGCAAGAGACTACTGGCGCTAACATCTCAGCAAATCAAAACTTAATAGCATGTGGGAAAGGATGGCTGGAGATCTGAAGGGAACATGAGACAATGAAATATCCAGACTGATTTGTACAGATGACTTGTGAAAGATGATTGCAGATTTTTAAATAGAAGGTAAGCTGGAAGGATGAACTCTGCATACACTGTAAACCTCTTACAACTGGACCCTGGCTATCTTCAAATCATCAGCTCTGAAAAAAGTTCTGGATTTTCAAGGACTTTTAATTCCTAGTAGTTTAAAGTTGGGCCTGAAGTAATGGTTTAACTTTATTCAGCTGTTGTTATTTTTGTACTGCTGTAACCTTTATGCTTCAAACTACCAAAGTATTTCCTTTCCAGAATATAAATTTGTTCTCCACAAATATGTGACTTTGCAAAGGAGGTCTCTTCAGTTTCTAGTGCTGAAGCTGAGACTGGATGCATTCTGCCACAGTCCCATCACATCTGGTGTTTGAGGTGGTGTACTTCCGTAATTCAATACAAAGTAGATACTTGATTTCTAGAGCAGTCTGTCTCCTTGTCCATCAAGAAAAGCAATGATGCTGTTGCCTATGCCCGTGAGCAATTACAAATGGGCCAGTTTAGGTTTTTAAGTGGGGCGTGCCCTTGACTGGTAAATATCACGTGTAAGTGTGTGGTACAAAGCAATGTCATGATAAGCAGTGTGAGCATTTGTTCAGAATTCTGGGTTCAAAACCTGCAAGAGGGATCTCCAGGGCTGACGATTTTCTGTTACTGCGAGTCTGTCAGCCAATAAGCAACAAGATTCCTACTCTGACTGAACTTAGTACAAAAATACTTGAAGTATGTTTTTTCATTGACCTAGCAGCTGACTTGTGTTGAATGGGTTTAAAAAATCCTCTTCAAGATGCATCAGTTACGTGCTGCCTTGCTCTTGAGTCTTCAAAATCATCAGCATCTCGATTCAAAAGCTAAAATGGTGCATGTGGGGAGGTGAAAAGCAGCAGACAGAAGGCCTTCTAGAAGATGCAGAAACAGGAATTTCTGGGTCTATTCCATGTGGAAAGGGTGGTGAAAGAACCATTCTCTCTGGGTACTGTGGTGTCTACCAGTGTAGACCAAGGATTATCTTAGAAGCAAATACCTCTGTGGGGACAGGGTCATCACTAGTCAGAGCTGGGCAGAAGACTCTCACGAGGAGTGGTCTTTGTAGTTGAATGTAAGAAAAAGTAAATAAAAATGAACCCATCCTACTTTGGTTTTGGGGCACAACTTTAGAAATAACTATCATGCAGGAAACACGAGGATTTTTCTCATTTAAAGGAAAAGTGTAAATCCTGGAGGGTTTGCTGCTATTCAACACTAGAATGTTCTTAACTCTTTTTTTTTTTTCTGGAAAACGCAACTGGGATTTTATAGTATACATGTAAGGGATACCAGTGTTTTTGTATTTAGAACTCAGGTTTTGATGTGATTGTGGATGTGAGTTTATATCATTTCTATGAAAAACTGTAAAATGTGACTGAAGTTCATGCACAATAAATGCAATCAAGGAAGAATGAATTCTGTCCTTTTGAAGCTTGTGTACAGCTGCTTCAATGAACAGTATGAGCAGATGTTGTTACACTGAACTTCTTCCAACACAGTTTTGCCACTTAAAAGTATCCCAGAACTGCCCTGACAAGGACAGCCCTTGCCCCAGCATGGCCCCTCCAGGCAGGGGGAAGGTGGCACTGGTGCAGCCCTTCCTGTGACTGGACTCACCAGTTCTGCTGCATCATGCTTACTGGAAACCTCTTGCCAGTCAAGCTCAGGTGCTGGTTGGAGATGTCCCTGCTTATTGCAGGGGCCTTGGACCAGATAACCTTTAGAGGTCCCTTCCAACCCAACACCTTCCCTGATTCTAAATATTTGTGGGTCCACGGTCTTAACTTGGTAAGATCCTAATGCATTGACACCAGCACAGCAAGAAAATGAAAGGATTTTTCCTAGTGTGTATATTGCAACTGTACATTAAAAACAAAAGTATTCTGTTCGTTATTTTGTTCCTTATTATTCAATTTGTATCTTAATGGTTTTCTTTTTCTCTAGAAAAACAATGTACATCTTTTTTTTTTTCCAGGTTTGGGAAAACAAATATTTCAAAACATCCAAGAAACAAAAGATTGAGTTGGCAAAAACAGGTTCCCATTGTGTTTTTTTTTACCATTTCTTGAGGAAATGTTGAAATATGCCAAATGCTTTGTACACATCAGAGACATCATGATGATCTCTTGTGAATGCACATAATATATGATAATAATCATAATATCATAATTATATTATCATAATATATAATATATAATAAAGGCATCTCACTTGATGCCTTTTGGAGTAGCTCCTAGTGGAAATTCTACTTAAATACTTTATTTCACCTTGGAAAAAAAAAAGGCTGATTATAAAAGATTTTAACAGGTTTTTCATGCTTGAAGGTTTTATGCAAACGCCATTAGGTGGCCTTGCCCCCTGAAGGTCACTCCCAATCAAAAAAAGAAACTTGCACCAAGGACCAAAGGCAGTGGGGCAGACACAAAGCTACCCTTGAGGTAATTCCAACTTGGAGCTGCAAAGAGTTAGGCTGTAAGTCATTACTGCTTACTAATGATGTAGTCTGGTCTCCTTGTGCTGTTGGAGTCTTTCCCACTTTGCACAGGTATCTTGTAGCTGCTCACTAGCCAGAAGGACAAAGGCTATGGTGGGAGGGAGAGATCAGGATGTTAATTGTACTTGTCTGATGACAGTCAAACATTTGATGCTTATTTACCATCCTAATGGTTCTCCTGATCGATGCTGATATCTTATGTGACCCTTGGCAAAATATTTATAGCATATGTACGTGGTGTAAGGGAAATATTTCCAGTCTTTATTCTTCTATAATTTCCTTTTTTCCATACTGGAAAGGGAAGAGGTGAATTGTTTATTATCCTTTGGGAACACATGAATCTGCTGTTTCTCACTGCAGCCTTGCTTACCTCTCTTTCCTGTTGACCTGCTGTTACATCATTTTGTATTTTGTTCTAAAATAGCTATTATACTTTAAGAATTGATGAAGCTGACTTTGAAATGGTTGGTTGGGTGGGTTTTTCTGTGTAACAGCTATCTACGCGACAAGGAGTTAATGCCAAATTTCAGAATGTCATATCTTGCCTTTCAGAATTTGAAATCAAATCAAGTCTTGATTGTTATATTGCATCCCTGCAAACATCAATTCTTGATTTTTCTCTGCTGCAGCAGTTTGTATTTGCACAGACATTTAAATGCATGCTCATACATGCACTGGGGAGAGTTCAGTCGATTCAGCTGTTCTAGCAGGGTCTTAATGCTTCATTTTTTATGTGTGTAATCACATTGTTACCATGCAAAACTGCTTTTTACCAGATGAGTCTTGCAGTGTGTAAATCAAATGAAAAGAGGTGGTCTCACCAAAGTTCTGTGCTCAGCTGGGGACAAAGCCCTTCAGAGCCCTGCTGCCACTGAAGCTAAATGTTCATCTAGGGGTGTGCTGTGCAAAACGTCTAGCACTTGGAACTTTATTTACAGGATCCAACCATTAATATGAAAAATGAGTGCACATTTTATCTTCTGCTATGCATAGGAGCTTGTTTTTTTTTGTCTTGAACTAAGAACTTTAATTTGTGAAAACCTTCTGATTTTAAGATTTAAAACTGAGCTAAACAAAGATCTCACTTACTCTAGGCTCAAAGACAGTGTGGTTGGGGTTCTGCTGCCAGCCCAGGGTGCTATCGTGGTCATGTTACAACACCCTGAGCTTACACCAGCCCCCAGTTTTAAACTAAGCTCCTTCTATATGTTTTTTATCAGAATATCATCTTTTTAGAAAGATAGGCAATGTCAAGAGCAGGTTTGGGTGAATGAATAACTGCTCTTTATTTGTACCAGAAATGAAGAAAAAATTCCCCAGGACTTCCCTCTGAATCCCCAGGGCAACTAGACACATTCTCCATCTTTAGATGCCCTGCCTTGGACAGCTGTGGAGTACATGTTTTGCAATGTACAGAGTTTAAAAGCAGAGGCTACTGGAAGTGCCTGCTCTTCTTACAGCACCTACACCCAGCCAGCTGGCTGAGAAACCCCTCATGAAAGATCACAGCCCATGTCTAAGAACAATGGACACTTACAGTAATTTTGTAGACTGATAACTGGCTTCCCAGGGTGCTTTGGAACTTATTTATTTGACATCTGCAAAGGAAGAGGCAGTGAGAGCTTTCTGCTAGCTATGTTGATTTTCTTATGATTTTCTTGCAGTTACTTGAAGAGTTATGGCTCTAGAAAAGAGTCAGTGCCCCACTAAATCCATCTACTCATTTATAAGACCCAATTTAACTAGTTCTTCTTCACTTTTCTTGCTTTCTCATTCTTTACCTGTACTTCTAAACAGAGATAGCCATGGATATACATGAAAGTTAAGTTAAATAAATAGAAATTACAATTATTAGTGGCATGCCTAATTTTGTAAAATTACCTTTTTTCTTTTAATTCCCCCATAAAACCTCCCAAGGTTTACCCGCAGGGCTGCTTGGTGGTTCAGAGAAGTGTGACCAGGGTTTTTATGATGATTTTTCAAAACTTCAGAAGGGGTGTAATGTTAATTTTATTTTTTTTCTATACAGGGAAGTTTAAAACTCCTGGCTCTACCAGTATGGTTCTGATTAAGGTTTCAAGCTCTTGGAGAGGAGGGGTTAGATATTAACACGGATTAAAGTTTCAGTGCTCCTTTGCCGTTCTTCCATGCATTAGAAACCCTGTGCTGCAAGACAAAACCCAATACTTGATTCAGACAATGCCACTGCTGATCTTTGTTCATCTTTATACAACTTCCAAAGAATGTTGACATGTCACCTCTAGTGCAAGGACTTCAACGTCTGGGTAGGACTTTTCTAGGTTTGTTTTAGCTCTGCAAATGAAAGGACTACCGTGTTTGCCTTTATATAGAGGTCGGGAGTTTCTGCTGATATAAAAAGGAGATGTGAAATGTTTATTTTAAAAAAAAAAAAGGGTACAATAAAAGCTTGCTGTATTTTTGACCCCCAGTGCTAAGAACAGCCTCTGCACAGAGAGCAGTCTTCTGTTTGAAGTCCTCATTCATTGTAGTGCCCTGTTCTAAATAGCCCATTGATTTAAATTGCAGGAATAGAGTACGAGGCAGCAGTGGGGTTGACCAAACAAAGGTTTCTTTTCAATGGCCTATTTTTATGCTCTATTTATAATGCCATAGCAGATATTTTAGGAAAACTACTGTTAAGCAAATAGTTCTCTAGTACGGTATTTTCAAGTATGTTTTAGCTGTGGGGTTTGGCAGCCCAGCTTAAGAAAACAACTGCTAGGCTTTGCAGTAACAGCTCCTTGGAAAGGAGGATGGGCTTGACCTTAAGGTCTGACTTCACAGATCTGAGTTATCAGTTCTGCATGACCCCTGGCTATCGCTTATCTCTGTGTGCTTCAATCCTCTGCCTATAGAACGAGGGATAATGCTCTCTTTGCTTTCTCATGTTATAAACTCTCACCGTGCTGAACTCTATGCGAGGCTATTAGGACCAGTGGTGTGCTGCTGACTGGTGCTATTACAGTAATCCATTCTACACTGCTGTTGCTATTAAGGGAACTCTATAAAGGTGTAATGTTAGGTGTTAAAAACATATATATTATTAATATATAAAATTATAAACAAAAAATGGGACTTTCACAGTTTTGTGTTGGAGTCTGACATTATTTCACCCTAAATACTGTCCTAGTTGAGCATGTCCAGTTTCTCAGAGTCTGAAAAGTACAGAGCACTACGAGTCTCCTTGGATGGATCCTTCCTAATGCCACTGGAAGTTCACCTGAGGTACCCGATGTTTGCTTTGCTCTAACTTTCACTAGGTGCGATGAGAGCAAAAGAATTGATATGGACTGTTTCAACCAGGGGGGTTTCATGTACATCTTCCCATCACCAGCCTCTCTTTCTTCCACCCCCAGCTGCTTCCTAGGGTGTGAGACAGGGGCCTTTGTTCCAGATCTTGCAGAATGTGGCAGACGGGAGTGCTGCCCCCAGGACTGTGATGGCTCCGTTAGGTCAGCTGTTTTTGAGCTGGACTTCTGATGAACTTCTCAGTTTAATTGTTGCTCCTTTAAAACACTGCAAAGCCCATTATGAAATTCCTGGGGAAAAATAAAAGGAGAGGAATAGCCATTAATGAGAGATTTACTAGCCTAGTATCTCAGGTTAATGGAAAAAAAAAAAAGACAAAAGCAAGAAGGTTACTAATACAAGATTATTCTATCATTTTTCTTGGTCTTGTTTTGCCTCTGTAACTGATGAAAAATCGGGTTCAATCCTCCCATCACTTCAGCTGTTTTGAAAAAGAGAGGCTGCTGTGCTCATCCCTGTTTCCAACCACCTGCTGAAACTCAGGCTTAAAGGGTCTGTCCCATTTCAACCTGCAAATAGCTTTATCCATATGTACAACCCCAATGAGATCAATGCGATTGATTGCTCCTGTGAGTCAAGTTACTCAGGCATGTAAATATTTGCTGAATTAGGACTAAAACTGGGAGAGAATGTAAATGTAGATGGCAAATCCTACTTTATCTAAAGGAGCTGAGCACTCACACTGATGAGTGAAGAGAGTTAGCTCAGGTGCCTGTCCCCCCTTACTCCCCACTCAAGCTTTATGGATTTCTAAACAGCTTTATAAAGCAAAATTATCTTTAGCTAAATGTCTCCTAAATGTATTAAGAATTAATAAGCACACTGTTTTGCTTTGTCATTGACTTTTGTTGCAGGTAATTGGCTCACCACAGACAAGGAGTAACACTGAAAATACCTTTTATTTTGATATTCTGTAGGGAAAATAATTCCAGTGTAAGGGCATTTGTATTGCACTGCACTCCGAAGCAAGAGGCAGTGTATTCTGTTTCAGAGCACGGGAGGGAACGGTGGATGCTTTCTGCACACCCTCCAGATTATGGAGGCTGAACTGGAGGAAGGAGGGTTAAGTTTAACTTTCCTTAGAACTGAAGCAAGCCATTCAGAATCCATTCAAGAAGTCTCCGTGCCTAAATTCCACCGTCCCTGCCACTCAGTGTCTACATGCTGAGTGAGCTGCTCTGATTGCTTATCTTTTTCGGCTGATGCTTAAACTGATGAGGGCATCTCCTTGAATCCCTCTCTTTTTGTAATGAAGGCAGTGAGGAGACACTGGCATTCCTTAGTAAACCACCCTTCTGGCACGTCCCTCTACTTGCAGCTCCATTCTGCTACTCAGTATGCAGCCCTGACTCAGATTAAATTTAAGATACGGTAATCTTTTTTCAACCTCACCAACTTGCAAGTTTACCTGTGCGTGCCACGTGCTTCCAGGCCAGCACTATGGAGTGGAACGATACCTTTTTGTGTGGCTACAGCATGGGAGCGGTGTAGGCTCTTTGCACCCAGGCAGTTTATGCAAGGACAAGATTATTGGTATAGGGTTGTGAAAAGTTTGACTTTGGTCTCCTTTTCGCTGTTAAGCACTCAGTAAATCAAAACATCCTGGGTCCCCAGAGTACCGGTTCTGCCAGTGTTTCTTTATGATGCTGCCCTGCCTGGGGCTCCAACATTATTTTAATACATAATGAGTTCAGAAGATGCAAAACTCCTGACTGCATGTTTTATTCATTCTTAAATTGCAAGAACACTCGGGTTTCCTTTTGATGCCTACTCTATTTGCATATGGTACCTGTGTGCTTCTGCAGTCACTTAGTATTTGAATGTATATGCCCTCATCAGCTATAAAGCATTAATGTTTTGCACTTGTATGGCCTTTCATCCGAGAAGCTCAAAGTCTTTCGCTGACAATGATTAAGAATTACAGTCCCCTTTGAAGTGGGTAAATACTGCTACCTTCGTGTTACTGACGGGCAGAGCGGGATGCCTTTGCCCAGCATCCAACAGGAAAGGGTGTCAAGTGCTTGAAGCCTCAAAGCCGCCTCTGCAGCCACCGCTCTGGGCAGCCTGTACATTCCTTGCGCTGCCCCGAGCCGTACACGTTTGTAGGGCAGTAGCTGGCCCTATTTAGCAGTCGCAGATACAGGTATTTTCCACTCTGCCTCAGCAAAGACGCTTACGGGGAGCGGTGCCCTGGGAGGCGGCATCGACAAGCGAGTCCCACGCCCCCTTCAGAGTAGGACCCCGCCAGGGCAAGTCGAGGGAAGCACCCACCCTGCACCCCTCCAAGCCCCCTTTTTCACACCAAACCGCCGAAGAGCAGGTGAAACCCCACCCGTAGCTTGGCTTGCTTCGTCAAGCGCCTCTTAAACCGTCCCGAAGGGCAGGTGTCAGGAGTCGTGCTTATCCGAGCGGGGCCGCGGTCCCGGTGCGGGTCTTACCTTGGCCGTGCGCCCGCCGGGGGTGGGGGGAATTCCGGCGGCGCTCAGGGGAAGGGGACCCTGGAGTGGAGCGGGACGCAGCGCCGCTGGGAGCAGCCGTGCCGGTGGAGCTTCCTGCGCAGGGCCAGGTTGGCTGCGGGGAGAGAAGGGGCCTGTGAGGGGAGGTCTCCGGCCATACGGTCCCGGTGGTCGCGGCGCGGGC